>NW_025912585.1:0-25810 GCF_018835915.1 Vigna umbellata
AAAAAAAGAAACTCTCAAATCCTTACTTACCTCTCTCATTCATCTCTCTTCCTGTAACATTTTTCTCTCTCATCCTTACTGTAGCCCAATTGAAAAAATAAGAAACACTTGCCGTTAAACAATTTGTCTTTGTAAAGAGTTGAGTCATTGACATATTCACCTTCAAGCAAAGGTTCATTTAAGATCTCTTCAATTTCATCGTCTTCACTAATCTCTCTAATTTCATCATTTGCATATGTTGAATCATCATCTCTAAGAAAACCCTCCAGGCCTATTACCATGTCATTATGCTTGTGAAAATTAGATAAAATTATATACAACAAAAATTATAAAATGAAAACTCATTATAAAATCATTTTTTGTAAGAAATTGTTTAACGAGTGTTTTTGATGTTTTCCAGGTCAATTACCAATTTCTTTGATATTATTATGCTTGTGAAAATTAGATAAAATTAGATAAGACAAAAATTATAAAATGAAAACTCATTATAAAATCTTTTTTGTATGAAATTATTTAATAGCGAATATTTTTTATTTTTTCCAGGTTAATTACCAATTAACTTTATGCTTATGAAAATTGGTGAAAAATTAGATAAGACAAATTATTAAGGGTTTTAGGGTTTATTAAAATACCCTTAACCTTAAAACTTAGAATTTATGATAGGTATTTTTGTCTACTAAAACCCGATACACATTGCTAAAATGTACCAACTGAAAAACAAACATAGACTCATTAGCAAACCATATATATATATATATAAGAAAGAAGAAAATATTGGAAACAGAAAAAAAAAAAACTAGTTACAAAAATATGTTTTGAAAGACATACTTTTATTTATATTTTTTTCTTTTCATTCCTCAATTATCAAATTATTTTTACGGATTTGATCTGTGATAGTTCAATAGTACACTCTTAAACTATTAACTAATTATTGAACAAATAAATAATGACATGATAATGATAATGCGATAAATGAATCTAACTTATTAAGTTGATTTTGGTAAGCTATTGTGTGATATGATTTGATAGATACATTTCGTTATTACCGTGTTAATGAGATTTTATCACTCTTAACTTTTATTTTCTTATTTCGTGAAATTCACATCTTTATTCTTTTAAAACTGAAATATATATTTATTTTGATGAAATAAATGAGTTTGTATTATTTTTTTTGTGTGTGTGTGTGTATATATATATATATATATTGTCGTGAATTTAAAATTGTATTTTACTTTTTATAAAATGGATAAATTTTTATAATACTTTTTTAAAAATCAATTTCTAATACAATCGAGATATAACTCACGTTTGATGCAAATGAACTATACTTTGTTAATATTTTATTTTTCTTTAAATACGTAAAATTAATTGGTGGCCCATGGTATAAATTTAATTATTCTACTCAAGTGTCAAAAAAAAATATACACAAACAAATTAAACTGTTGAGGTAGAAACATCTCTTACACAAAACTATTTTAACATCATCGTTGAATATCTCCAACCAACAAAATAATAATATAATAATATAAAGTTAATAATTTACCTCTTTAAAATTTGTTCGTTCAACACGTGTCATCACCGTAAAAGCACACTACACACAAAATTCCAACTCTCACCGTCTAAGAACTGAAATAATAATTGGAATATTTAAATAGTATTTCATAAACTAACCTCATAATTGGAACCCATGAAATATGTTTGACCGTCATATATCCCAAAACACACACACATACATATATTTGTAAAATATTTTATTTTATAACTATTTCATTTTTAAATAACTTTATTTAATTATAAGAACAAGTATTTTTTAAGAGTTTTTGTAATAAATAATAATTATGTATAATAATATATTTTTATCCACATAATTGTATCTTAATTTTTAATGAATAAAAAACAAAACATATCACAGAGAAAAAATAACAAAAACAACAAATAACAAAAGCAACAAATAACAACAACAAAAAAATAAAATTAATTATTCTTTATGAAAATAACATGTAAAACAATGAGGTGTACAAAACAAAAACAAATAAGAGAGAAATAAGGAGTTATAAAAAACTTTTTAAGTGGGAAAGACATGAATGTGGATGAAAAAACAATAAGACCTAGTTGAGTAAAAACTTTCATTAATAAAAAATAATAGATACACCACAAGTTTTTTAGAATTTTGAATGATCAATAGAAAAATGTTTTCTTCACCAAGTATATAACAATACAAGAAAAACTCCTCGATGATAGTTCTCTTCTTCCATTATCTAGTGGATTATTTTCTCTTTCAACTAGACGCAAATCATTGTTACTTTGTTTTGAATAAAAACAAAATTCTTTTTATTTTGAATTTTTAAAAGAATTATGAATCCTTAATCTTTTAGGAATTTTTCGTTAATGATTGTAAATGGTATATCTTTTTAATATTTGATTTGTTCTTACAAAATCAAGATTGAAAACATTAAAAATAAGAAATAAAATCATTTAATTCGTTCTTAATAGCTATAAAATGATCATATTAGGCTGATCCTTTTGTTGACAAATGCCCATATTATACCTATAATGGAAGGATGAGAAGCCATTAGTGAGATACCACTTTGGGAATAGTTAGAATTCTAACCTTGTGTCAAGACTTATAGATTGGGGACACTTTCATGCTGTCAATTTGCATGGGGGGTGTAGATCTCCCTAAAGATAATAGAGGCATGCAAATGTTTCCTTATAAGGCAGAAGAAAGTTTAACTACAAGACCCACTCGTCGAGTAGGGACAGAAGTCAACCTTATTGATCTGACGATGTAGAATGAAAGGAGTCATCGCTCAACGGATAAAAGTTATTCTGGGGATATTAGGTTAACCTTCCCCTAATAACTCACATTGACAATAAGGTTTGATACCTTGATCTTGGCTCTTTTCCACCTGAGGTTGTAGTATATTCCAGAGGTTGGGTCGTTTGCCTATTAAAGCGGTACGTGAGTTGGGTTTAGAATATTGTGAGACAATTCGATCTGTATTTGATGTGGGTGTGAGAGCATTAAGAGAACCTTTTCCTAGTACGAGAGGACAAGAGAATGACACACATTTTTTGTGCTAGTTATTGTGCTCAAGGTAGATGTTAGGTGGCGACGAGAGAAAAGAGAGAAAAACTGCTATAAGTAATTAAGTAGGAAAGCCACCTAAGATTAATGTTATCCTATTACGACCTCCCCAAAGCCTTTAGTAGCACAATCAAAAAAGGGTTCTTCGTCCCAACGAGGATGAAGCAAAATAAGTTTTGAGAATTTTGAAAAAGGTCACAATGAGATAAGTCCTTTACCTCTGATGGATCTTTTGTAGGAAGATCACCAAGGAGATGCAATTGTGATATTAGAGTCGAGTCGAAAGTTTGTTTTGATGACCAACTCAAATAAGTTTTTGTATCAAAATCATATTGATGAAGGGTTGGGTTATTACATGAAACAAAATTGTTCATATTATAATATACTTTGACATGTTATATTAACACTTTAAAACACGATTACAACTTGTTATTACATTTTTTTATCAGCAAAATAATATATATAAATAATGAAGCATTTGTGGTTGATACAATTTGTATACAAGATAATACGCTCCAGAAAAGAGTACCATCGTTCTATATTTGAATTCTCACAAGACAAACAAAAATAAATAAGAAAAGAACGTGAAATAAGACAAAAATGAAAACACCACAATTTAGTAGAATGACAAGTCAATGAAAATTCACCATAAAGATTGTCTTCTTTGATAAAAACCAAAGTTAAAGACCTCTAACACATTAACAAGTTAAGGAAGATTTGTCACAAAGAATTCAACCTTACACAAGAACCAAAGTTCTATGATAAGAACCAAGATAATCTTTCTCTCTTAATGAAAAACCAATTTCATATATTGACCATCCAAGGTGTTTACAATTGTATTTGATGCTTCTATAT
Organism: Vigna umbellata; assembly: GCF_018835915.1. Next base: position 3,944 of record NW_025912585.1, read on the forward strand.
ATATAGAGCTGTCAAAACGGGTAATCCGGCCCAACCCAACCCGACCCACCACGGGTTGGTCACTTAGTGAGCCAACCCAACCCGGCTCATTTATTAGCGAGCCGAAAAAATTCGAACCTGACCCGACCCACCACGGGTTGGTGAGTTAAACGGGTTGGCTCATTGGCTCACTTAATTAAATTATTTTTCACCATCTTCTTATCAAATTCTTATAACATGTTACTTTGATCGATCAAATTGAAACACTAATAATTGGACCAATTGATATAAAAAAAATGAAACAAAAGAAATATATTATTATATATATTCTAAGCTATCAAGGATAAAATTTTGCCAATTTAGTTTAATGAGACATACACAATCGTTTGATCAAGAAACTACATATAGCCGTTAACAAAAATATACAGCACAAGATAAAACTGTCATACTTGTAGATAGGTCTGAAAACAAGATAAAACAAATGATATATTCCTGAATTATCCAATTTATAATATTATACATGTATTAAATTAGAATCTTGAATGGAGAAATCCACACTATTATGCTCTCCTGAAACATTTTTTTCTTTATCTCCATTTATAATATTATCAAATCTATAATCTTAGGGTTTTATTTGCAAAGGGGAACTTTTGGAAAGATAGCAACGTGAAAGACTCTATTACTAAGTAAAGGTTGTGCATTTTGAATAATTAATTTAATTAATTTGATTTTAATAAAAAAATAGAATTTGAATAATTAATTTAATTAATTTAATTTCATTAAAAAAATAGGTGGGTTGTTGAGCCAACCCAACCCACCACGAGTTTAACCCGTGTGAGCCGGATTCTTAGTGAGCCGGGTCAAAATTGGCTCGCATCAAAATTTTTGCATTTTTTTTCAAGCCAACCCGGCTCAAACTCATGATGAGTCGGATTGGCTCACGGGTTTCAACCCATTTTGACGACACTATATATATATATATATATAGACACACACACACAAATGTTTAAGTTATTTCAAAATTTTAAAAGAAAGTTTAAAAACACCGTACTCAAAAAATAACTTGAAAATTCAAAAACAAAAATTAAAAAAAAATTATAATTACCTGTAATTACTTAAAACTATTGTATAATTGTGTTCCAAACCATAATTTTCATATCATATCCATTGAATTGCAAAAACTCCTCCTTAAGTTCTTTTCATATTAAATCAGGAGATAATCCTTTGTAAATATACTCCAAATCGTATATATAGGTAAAAAGAAACATAAAGACTAAACAAAAGAACCATTGGAACATTTGTACAGTTAAAACTTAGTTTTATAGATGTTACATCACAAGTGTCTTTATAAAAGTTCAAACCCCTTTCAAATTATTAACTTTGTGTGGCCTACTGTTAGTTCAAAAAATACAAGTTGTTGTACAGATGAAGAAAATAAATTGACGATAACAAGTTATCTCTAAGGGATGATTCAACTTTAGTATTATGTGTGCCTAGCATATTCATCAACTTAGTCTGGTGTTGTTTCTCCTTTGCCTTTTATACTCCTTTAGATATATGTAAGTTTCCAACCTATCTTCAGCTGCACTTTTTAGTGTCTTCTTCCAATTTCGTACTTTTGTATTCCTCCTCTCTGCACAGAAATAAATGAAACACACGTCTCTATTTTTATATAGATAATGATATTTTGACAACATTTTAACATCATTTACGTGTTATTCTGTGATTGATCCATGTTGGTGTTTATGATTATTATTATTGATTGTAGAGTAATTTTGGATCAATCATAGAATGACACTTGAATGATGTTAAAATGTTGTTAAAATATCATTATCCATTTTTATATTCCATGTCCCTGTTTACACTCAACATTATATATTAAACATATATTTAAGTACATTCAATATTCAAACGAGCAATTTAATATGGATGAGACAATTTTAAAAGACACCGAGTTACGTTCCTCAAAATCTACTTCATATTAATTTAATACATGATATAAATTGAATACATCATTAAAAAAATAAAAATCTTGCCTCTGAGTATGTGTTAATTATCAAACTCCACACTTTTACATGAGCTAAATTACTATTGCATTTATCCTAACATTTTTGAAGATGCAATATAATAACATTGAATTTTTTTATTAAAGAATAATACAAAAATAATGAATATAATAACATTGAAACCAAATCAAACTTATGAAAATAAAAATCGACAATTATGAACAGTGGTTGAAGAAGATTCATCCATATATAAAAGGAGTTTACGTGTTATATTATAGGTTTATTTATTTTTTATGTTTGCATTTTCCTTTTTTTTCTTCTAATTTATGCTTATTTTTCATCTTTAGTTTTTTCACCATTTTCATTTTCCATCTCTTTATGATGATGTGAAGCTATCCTTCGTGATATTAGAATGATGTCATACTTACACAATGCAATATCTCAAATTTAACATTCTTTAATAGAGTTTCACACACTAAGAATGGAAGTTTGAAACTAATAAGGTTGATTTTGAAAAGAAAAAATTACAAAAACAAATAATGAAAAAATCATAAATATATTTATTATTTTGAATGCATAATTAGTTATGTTTTATTACAAGTTATAAAAAATATAAATTTGACATATTTACGAAGAGGGAGAGGGTAACACGGTAGGAAGCAGTGGGTAGAATCCACTCAATCTCATACCACGACTACAAAGCCTTGTTTTCTGTTTTCTGTTCTGTTGACGATCCATTCTTCTTCTTCTTCTTCCTTCTTTGCAAACTTGAGTGGTGCACTCGCAGTGCAGGGGCAACTAAAAAGTTCCCTCTTTACAGATCTCGTAGATTTTGCTCATGGCGCAGCCTCTCGTGAAGAAGGACGATGACCGCGACGACGAAGGTGGTAATTTCATTCTTATGCTTTTCTATCTCGCAATTCGATCTGCTCTTTGTTTTCCTTGTGCTTTCCTTTTAGCTCTCTATTTGTTGCCACTGCCGGATCACTCTCTCGCTACCAGATCCAATGTTTAGTTTCCCTTTCCCATTGCGAATGAGGCAGGGTTTGTTCAGATCATGATGGTTGGATTGGATTTGAACTCTGACTCATCTTTCATATGTCGGCGTTTTAGAAACTTCAATTGATCCAGGCGTATAGGTTGCAATGCAGATCATTAATCATGTGCAAATTGCAATTGCTTGTTAGTAGGATTATGTGATGATACGAATTTATACTTGATATATAGTCTTTATTTTTGCAACTTTTCTCCCTAACCTTTTTTTCTCCACAAGTCAGGCTGGTTTATTGTGATTAGTCCTGAATATATTATAAATGACTCAATGCTCGTTTTTATTAATTAGTTTTGACTATTTAACAGCTGAGTATTCTCCCTTTGCGGGAATTGAAAAGGGAGCTGTTCTTCAGGAGGCCAGAGTTTTTAATGACCCACAACTAGATGCCAGGAGATGTTCGCAGGTTTTTCTTCGTTCTTTTTATTCAATTGTTATCTTTTAATTCTATAATTCAATGGCTGAGTTCGACATTGCATATGCTTGTTGTGTTTTGTTTTTTTCCAGGTTATCACGAAACTTTTATACCTACTAAACCAAGGAGATACATTTACAAAGGTCAAGACTTATTTCAAACATTTCTGGTTGATAGAATGACTTTGTTGTACTATGCTAGAGTTGTATGAACCACTTTTAAGTAGTATGTTCTTGTTGTAATCTCATAGGTAGAAGCCACAGAAGTTTTCTTTGCTGTGACTAAGCTTTTTCAGTCTCGAGATCTTGGGTTAAGGAGAATGGTCTACCTGATAATAAAGGAACTTTCCCCCTCTGCGGATGAGGTTCAAAATTCTCATAATTTTTATTAACAGTCAGATTCACATATATGGTCTGCATATGGCATACAGAGATTGTGACTGTTCTGTCTCCCTTGTTTTAATAGGTTATTATCGTTACAAGCTCCCTCATGAAGGACATGATTAGTAAGACTGATATGTACAGGGCTAATTCTATTCGTGTCCTTTGTCGCATCACAGATGGAACACTCCTCACCCAAATAGAGCGATATCTGAAACAAGGAATTGTAGATAAGAATCCAGTCGTTGCAAGTGCAGCCTTAGTTAGCGGCATTCATCTGCTTCAGGTATTAATAGAATCTATTCCTCGATTCAGTATATTTCATATATGCCCGCTTATTTTGCGACCCCTTATCAGACGTCTCCAGAGATTGTAAAAAGGTGGAGCAATGAGGTTCAGGAAGCAGTTCAATCAAGGGCAGCTCTTGTGCAATTTCATGCTCTGGCTTTGCTCCATCAGGTATGTTGCCTGAATGTGTTTTTGAATCTTACAACTCAAATGATGTGTCTGATACAAATGACGTATAATGCACAATGTAATAATTTTAAAATTAAAAATCACAAGTGTGGTCACAAAACAAAATCTCAAGTCATACATGAGCATGTCAAGCCTTTATTTAGAAGATTAAAAATAGAGCAATGGAAGAACCTAGTATAGTACATAAAACAAATGAGCGACAATGTGAAACCCAATTTTAGAAAAATAAAAAATGGAGATCTGAATAATGGAATAGGGTGATCAAAGGTGTTCCTTTTCATTCAACTGTTCAAGCTTTTATCAAACATTCAATTGCTTTGATTAGAAGTGGTAAAATTTAGCTTGAAATATATCATATAAACGATGTGTAATGCTCATCATAATAAGTTAAAACTAAAAAAATAGTCACGAGTTTCACAAAAACAAAGTCATATGTAACATTCTTATTTGAAAACATTATTTTAGAAGATTAAAAATAGAGCAATGAAACAACCAAATATGGTGCCTAATGTGTCCTTAGGTTTCTTTTCATTTAACAGTTTAAGCTTATCAACTCATTTGCTTTGATATGAAGTGGTAGAAGTAAAGTAAAGTAAACAAAAAAACAGCGAATTGTTGAGCTGCATCATTTATATTGTTGATGCAGAATCATTCCAATTCATTCATGTATTTAAGATTTATGGTTATGTGTGATTCTTCACAGGATATGAATGATGACTAGTCCAATTATGTGATTCACATCATGAATTGTAAGATTCTAATAATTATGTTTCTTGGTGTATTACTGTAAATTTCACTTGAAAACCAAAATCTTAGTTGCCCTGTCAGATAATTTTGTTAATCATTTGTAATAGAATTCATCAGCCACTGGGATATGTTGCAAGAGTACTTTTTTTTATGTTCTGCTTAAGCTTTTGGGATAATTGTTTCATGACAACCTTTCAATGATCTACCAATCAAATACATTTTTACTAGTAGTCAGTAGCGCAATAATGTTGCACCATGTGGCATGGCACCCTGCCATTCTTCCAATGGCTGTTGTTTGAGTTGTCCTTGGTCAGAGAAGTGCCTTTTACAGCTAAAATTCCGGCCCAAGCAGGTGCTACAAGAAGATGCATTAAAACTTGCTTTGTTTCTAAAAGCAGCATTGTTTCAGGAATTTTCTTGGGATCTTGATTCCTAAAACAAGTGTTGTTTTTGTGGCTGCAGCCCCTTCCTTCTCTTCCTTCATCTGCAATATACATACACTCCACAAAATCTGTCCACATTTTTCCTTCATTAGCAATTTAATCTTCTAAGAAGGGGGAGATCATGCCTATCTGCTGGGGTCTTAGGGTTACTGTAAACAAAGTGTAGGGTTGGGGGGATTGTGCCAATGTTTTTTTTATTGGATTTTCTCCTCTTTTATTTCGGTTCACTGGGCCTCACGGAGTCTAGTTTGACTTTTTCATTTAAAGCATAACAGTAGGATATACTAAACTAAATAGTAATAATAGTAACGGACATCATGATCCATGATTTTTGTTGTTACTTATATGCTTTTCTTGAAACACATGAATTTTCAATATTTTTTATGATTGTCATAATTTGAGTAATTTTAATAATTTTTTAGAATTTATTTATTGTATATAAACTGAATTTTTTTTTTTTGGAATACTGGCCATCTAATTATTTGCCACCTTGATTTAGTGTTTTTGGAGTCAGCTACTATGTACTACGATCATGCATTGGTAACTATCCGTTTTTATCTTAAGGATTTGACTTCTGTATAACCTCAATAAGTGATTAAAGGAAAGGCAATATTTCTTAAAACAGAACTAGAGTTTGTATTGATATTTTTTGGTTTCTCACCCATTGTATGGGTTTATACTGCCTCCTGTGACTGAGAGCTTGGCATACTCCTTTTCGTACACTTAGCTTCAACTACAGATGTAGTTTATAAGTGGCCCTATCATGAAAAGTTATGGTATCACTTAGGTTTATATGCTTTCAACCTCTAGTGTAAATTAGTGTAAACCTTTGCACATTGATTGTATATTGTCTTGTATACTGTTTGCACATGATTCTGGAGGAAATTATACATCTCATAATTTTGATTTTACCTTCAGAGGATCCTATTTCTATTATTGTAAAAATAAATAATTTAGTATTGACATTGACACGTGGCTGAATACAACATTACAGATACGGCAGAATGATCGACTAGCTGTTAGCAAACTGGTTACCAGCTTGACCAGGGGGAATGTTCGTTCTCCTTTGGCCCAAAGCCTTTTGATTCGCTATACAAGTCAGGTGTGTTTTCCTTAAAATTAGTAGCTCCAACTGATATGTTATTTTTTCCATAATCTTTATATGGCATAATAACTGCAGGTAATTCGGGAGTCAGGAAATATCACACAATCAGGAGATCGCCCCTTCTATGATTATCTTGAGAGTTGCCTTCGTCACAAGTCAGAGATGGTGATTTTTGAAGCAGCCAGGGCAATTACAGAGCTCAATGGAGTAACTAGCCGAGAATTAACTCCTGCAATTACAGTTCTTCAGCTCTTCTTAAGTTCGTCTAAGCCAGTCCTGAGATTTGCTGCTGTCCGCACCTTAAACAAGGTTAGCACTTTTTAATGACTTTAATTTCAATGAAAAAACCTTTTCATTCTGCTGTACAATTTGACAAAGCATATACGACAGCCTCCATTCTGATGTGAACATTTTGCATTTTTGCTTGCTTGATTTTGGGGAAGTTGATAGAAAATCATCAAATCTGCTCATTTCCCTTAACATATTGATGTAGCTAATTACATAAGATATGTTCAACTAGATTCATTGTTTTAGTTACATGGTTGAGTGTGGCTTTGAACTTTGCAGGTGGCAATGACACATGCAATGGCAGTGACTAACTGCAATATTGACATGGAAAGTTTAATCTCTGATCAGAACAGAAGCATTGCTACCCTTGCTATTACTACACTTTTGAAAACAGGAAATGAATCTAGTGTGGACCGGCTTATGAAGCAGATTACAAATTTCATGTCTGATATTGCTGATGAGTTCAAAATTGTTGTTGTTGAAGCAATAAGATCACTGTGCTTAAAATTCCCTTTAAAATATAGATCTTTGTGAGTATATATCATTCTATATGTTTCTTTCCCCCTAGAAGTTACATTTTTTATTTGAATATTTTCCTAGATAAATAATCTAAATTACTGATTTATTTTCTCTTATTATTTTCAGGATGAATTTCCTAAGTAATATTCTTAGGGAAGAAGGTGGTTTTGATTACAAGAAAGCAATTGTAGATTCGATTGTGATTCTTATCAGAGATATCCCTGAGGCCAAGGAAAGTGGGTTGCTTCATCTTTGTGAGTTTATTGAAGATTGTGAATTCACTTATTTGTCCACACAGGTAGTAACTTTGGTTTTGTCCTTTGTCATTTAATCTGCATTTTTGGATTTTTATCTTGTGTTAATTTTTCTCTCTATCCTTTAGATTCTGCACTTCCTGGGAGTTGAAGGACCAAAAACATCCGACCCCAGCAAATATATTCGTTATATATATAACAGAGTACATCTTGAGAATGCCACTGTTAGGGCCAGTGCTGTTAGCACTATGGCAAAGTTTGGGGCTTCTGTTGATGCATTAAAGGTGTTACTCTCCTGTGTTTATCAATAATTTTCTCTACATTTCTTCTATGCTTTTTTGTTTTTTAGGTTAATATTTGTGATTAACTTAAATCCCAATATTATTACTCTTTGCAGCCTCACATATTTGTACTACTAAGGCGATGTCTTTTTGACAGCGATGATGAGGTGATTTTCAGTCATAACAATTGGTGACTCTGTAGGTGTTTAAACTTTAAAGCTATCCGTTGCTTTGATTTATATCTGAATGATTTCTATTTTTTTGCAGGTCCGTGACAGAGCAACTCTTTATTTGAACACCCTTGGAGGTGATGGCAGAGTGGTGGAGACAGATGAAGATGTGAAAGATTTCCTCTTCGGGTCATTTGATACCCCACTTGCCAATCTGGAGACTAGTTTGAAAAACTATGTAAGTTCTCCCTAGTATATTCCCTTTCATTGGTTAAGATCTCACTGTCATTTACATGTTTTTAATGTGATGCAGGAGCCTTCAGAAGAGGCTTTTGACATTGGTTCGGTGCCCAAGGAGGTTAAATCTCAACCTCTTGCAGAGAAGAAGGCCTCTGGTAAAAAGCCTACCGGTTTGGGTGCTCCTCCTCGTGGTCCCTCATCTACTACAGATTCCTATGAAAGGTTGCTTCTATCCATTCCCGAGTTTGCAAACTTTGGGAAACTTTTTAAGGTTGTTATACTCAATTATTCTCACAATCTTTATTTTATGTTTTCTTTTTCTTTCCATATGTATTAAGTATTCTTATGACGTTACTCTTACCAGTCTTCAGAACCTGTGGAGCTTACTGAGGCAGAGACAGAATATGCAGTTAATGTTGTTAAACACATTTTTGATAGGCATGTCGTGTTTCAATACAACTGCACAAACACGATACCAGAACAATTATTGGAAGATGTAATGACAAATACAGATACCGTACAATTTCATAATATGCTGCAAATCCGGTCTTCTGAATAATTTCTTCCTCTTTTCCAGGTTATTGTAATTGTGGATGCATCCGAAGCAGAAGAGTTCTCTGATGTGTGCTCAAAACCTCTTAGATCTCTTCCTTATGATTCACCTGGCCAGACATTTGTGGCTTTTGAGAAGCCTGAGGGATTACCAGTTGCTGGAAAATTTTCTAATGTTCTGAAATTTATTGTTAAAGAGGTACTTCACCTTTTATCTTTGGGAAGCATTGCGGTTTTTTTTTTCTAGACTTAAACCCTGGTGTATATCACGGCGTGTATACTTTTAAGCATGAAACATATTTGATTTTTCTCTCAGGTATTTTTGTGGAAAATAAAACCAATAATACTTTGTTTGGAAATCTAATCATGCTACATATATGGGATATTGACCAGGTTGACCCAGCCACTGGTGAGGCAGAAGATGATGGTGTAGAGGATGAATACCAGCTAGAGGATTTGGAGGTTGTTACAGCAGACTACATATTGAAAGTGGGGGTGTCTAATTTCAGGAGTGCATGGGAAAGCATGGGCCCTGAAAATGAGCGAGTGGACGAATATGGTCTTGGTCCCAGGGAGAGTTTGGCTGAAGCTGTAAATACTGTCATCAATCTTCTTGGTATGCAACCTTGTGAGGTAAGCCAATGATGTCAATAGCTGCTTTGGTAAACGTTTGTTTTTAGGAGATTGGTCCCATTACATTAAAATGGTCATGAGTCATTTGTACAATTTTTACTGCATCACGAGGTAATTCTTGCTAAATTAATTTTCTGCTTGACTTGTGATAGCATAGACCAAAAGTTGACATTTCATACACATTTGAGGTTTAATATTTGCTCAGATGTGGTTTTGCAGTGGATGCATCTGTTAATAAACCTAATTCCTTGAAAAAAATTAAAGTTGAACTTTGTCACATTGCTAAACTGAAGCCACACTAGCACCTGCATGCATGTGTATGCTATTGAGATGGCGAGCACACTCATGTNTTGAAAGTGGGGGTGTCTAATTTTAGGAATGCTTGGGAAAGCTTGGGCCCTGATTTTGAGCGAGTGGATGAGTACGGTCTTGGACCTAGAGAGAGCTTGGCTGAAGCTGTAAATACTGTCATCAATCTTCTTGGTATGCAACCTTGTGAGGTAAGCCAATGATGTCAATAGCTGCTTTGGTAAACGTTTGTTTTTAGGAGATTGGTCCCATTACATTAAAATGGTCATGAGTCATTTGTACAATTTTTACTGCATCACGAGGTAATTCTTGTTAAATTAATTTTCTGCTTGACTTGTGATAGCATAGACCAAAAGTTGACATTTCATACACATTTGAGGTTTAATATTTGCTCAGATGTGGTTTTGCAGTGGATGCATCTGTTAATAAACCTAATTCCTTGAAAAAAATTAAAGTTGAACTTTGTCACATTGCTAAACTGAAGCCACACTAGCACCTGCATGCATGTGTATGCTATTGAGATGGCGAGCACACTCATGTAGACATGGACACGTGACCTTAACTAGAAGATGGTCTTTGGTGATTTTTGGATAGGGGGTAATTATATCAAATGGTTATTGAAAATTTGACTATATCCTTCATTAACCAGTTAATTGAAGATGGCCATCGAAAGTAGGCACACACACATAGGGGTTTGTTAACATGCGTACGCTTTTTTTTAGTTGGTACATTTTAGCAATGTGTACCGGGTGTTAGTAGACAAGAATACCCTTATATATTATGAATTCTAAGTTTTAAGATCAAGGGTATTTGGATACTTTTCATTCTCAACTAAAAAAACAAGAAACCCCAAACCTGCACTCACCTCCCTCATTCCTCTCAACCATTTCTCTTTCATCTCTTTCACTCAAACCTTTTCTCTGTCATTCTTACTATAGTCCCAACTAAAAAAATTAGAAACACTCACCTAACCCTAATCTACCTTCCTCACTTATCCAATTTGTTTCTCTCTCATCTCCATACTCACTTAAACACCATACTTAGTGTTTGGATGTTTTCTTCATTTTCACGATGAGAGGTGGTTAGGTTAAGGATTGCAGACAATTCTAGGAGAAAAAAACTTGACATTAAGACATTGAAAAAAACACAATCAGTCAATCCATCAATTATTTTGTTATTAAAGTGGAAAACAAATGAACGAACAGAGTAAGAACAACAAATTGCGGTGTCACGGGTTGCTGTGTGTGAGTGAGTGAGAGTATAGAGATGAGAGAGAAACAAATTGGATAAGTGAGAAATGTGGATTAAGGTTAGGCGAGTGTTTCTGATTTTTTCAGTTGGGGCTATAATAGAGATGACAGAGAAATGATTGAGAGGAACCAGGGAGGTGAGTAAGAGTTTGGGGGTTTCTTGTCTTTTTTTTTAGTTTTGAGAATGAAAATTATTCAAATATTCTTGACCTTAAAACTTAGAATCCATAATATATGAAAATATTTTTGTCTATTAAAACCCGGTACACATTGTTAAAATGTACCAACTGAAAAAAGAGCAGAAGTTAACAAACTCCATATATATATATATATGTGTGTGTGTGTGTGTGTGTGTGTGTGTGTATATATATATATATATATATATATGTGTATATATATGTATGTATATATATGTATGTATGTATATGTATGTATGTATATATATGTATGTATGTCATGTGGATATTATAATCAAAAGATAACCGGTTTTGGTTTGGTAGAATATGTTTCCATTTCTAAAAAAGCAGTATTAATAATAAGAACTGGCTCTGACTTTTAAAATAATCAATTTTAAGCCTTTAATTAAGTAAACATTGTACGAATATTAAAGCATAGAACCGTTGTAAAAGTGTTCTGAATATAAATGAAAAAGAATAAACCATCTTGATTTGTTGTTCACTATTTGCAGGGAACCGAGGTAGTGCCACCCAATTCAAGGTCACACACATGCTTGTTGTCAGGAGTATTCATAGGGAATGTGAAGGTGCTTGTACGGTTGTCTTTTGGACTTGATGGTCCGAAGGATGTTGCGATGAAACTGTCTGTCAGATCCGAGGATGAAACTGTCAGCGATACCATCCATGAGATTGTGGCTAGCGGCTAGTGCACTTGACTCAACTCGGCCTTTTTTTGGTTACTGAGATTGGAGTTTAGCTTCCTTACAGATAGGCGTGTGTAAAGAATTCCAAAGCCGTACACATAGTAAATGCAATTTATTGGCCACCCACTGCATGCTTGTTAGACTAGCAATCATACTTGCAAGTCGGGTTTATTGGAGTAAACTTCCGTGGTCATATGATCATACTTCATTTATTTGTAGCAACTGTAATACGAATTTTGGTGATTTTCATAAATATTTGTTTCCTCGTGATTTGGATAAGTTAAAACGGAAACTATTAGTGCATAAGAAATCTCACTATTTTATTGAATACTTGTGATATTTGGATACACTATTGTTCAATGATATATGTGTTTTCAGTAAGAGATTCAGTCACTATAATGATCCTTTTTTTTTTCTTTTTTGACGATTCCTTCAGCTAAAAAGGATTCAGAAATTCGCACACGATCAGGTTTTTCAATGCATGCTACAACTTTAATCCCCACACCCATATAAAACCAAAACTTGCATACAGATCACTGGTTACAAAAGTTTCATCTTATATGAGCATCGAGCATCGTATTTTGCTCTACAATTTTCTCTGGCTACAGCATAAGCGATTGAGTAGGTTTTAACGACTGCATTCAATGGATAACACCATTGAGTCGACAGACTACTCAATCTAATAATTGAAGAGGGATACCTCGTCGTAGTCTACATTATGGTTTTGCTGGACAAATACCATTTATATTCATTAAAACAACTAAAATATTTGATTGAATATAGTTTGGGACACTTTCAGGTCCTTTAAATAGAATACTCACAATCATCATAATTAAGAGGAATCGGTATGTATAGGCGTGCTACACTGAGACCAGAAAACAAACAGTCCTTCATTTTGGTTTAAGGTATAGTTACCGAAGCGGGTAGTACAATGGAAAAAGTACTATTTAGATCACACGTTGACAAACAGATATGAGCATAAACAAACCGCTGCACTAGTTGCAAGCCTAAAATGAAGGGTTATGTGAGAGCACGCACTTCATCTACAATTTTATCATCCCCTCAATGCTCAAGTTGTCTTCCTATGCCCTCCAAAAGCCCATATCTGCAAACGGACAAGTAGTTAGCAAATATATCCAGTGAACAAAAGCTATCTACAATCAACAACCACTCTTACACTTCATATAAAATTAACCGTTAAGCTTTTCCACATTTTCATTGTGGGATACAATTGACAGAATGCATAATGGTTATCCATGCGTAGGTTAGACAATCCTAGAACATAATGTTCCCTTGACATTACTAATTAACCAATTCTTGTATGAGTATGTTAACTTTTGGAAATTACAGACTCCTCAAAATCTCCATAAAGTCATGCCCTTTATATTTCTAAAGGAATCATGTTTTGATGTTCCAACTTTCGGTTGTGGTTATTAAATCTCTAAAACCTCGTAAGGAATAATATCAACATGTTCTTTTTGGGTAGTGTTGGAGGTAATATCTAATTATTTAAAGTTTAAACCATGAAGGAATTAAGGCTTACATAACCGTGAATCACATAGCCTAAGATTTATTGAATGTGCACAAAATGCATGCTCACCTTTAAGTTTGTGTCCCAACTTCCTGTACACAAAGCACTCCCATCAGCTGACAAACCTAAACAGCTGATCCTGTCGTCATGAGAGTCTTGAAGAGATCCTAAATCCAAGACCACCTGCAAAGAAGCAAACAAATGTTCTTTTAAAATACTACACCGATTTCATTCATAGCGCAACCAGAAGAATGGAACCTAAAGTTGTTATATGTTTCACTAGAGTACCAAGTACCTTTGCCAGTAAAGTGTCCCAAACATAGCAATCTCCATTTGTGTATCCAGCAAAAAGAAGTCTTCCTGATGCAGAGAATGCAATGGAAGTCACAGGCGGAATGTCATTGTCACTGTGCTGCTGATAATATACTTGAAGTTGGTGTCCAGTCCTAATGTCAAACAATCTGCAGGTACCATCATCCGAGCCGGTTCCAAATCTATTTCCATCCGGAAAGAATTTAACTGCATTAACATCTCCCTCATGCCCATGAAATGTCCGCACTGCTCGACTTGCCACGCGAGTATCCCACAATCGAGCAGTTGCATCACAAGAACCGGATACAAACATTCTTGAGTTAGATGCATTAATGGAGATACTGAGAGGATAATGAAATAATATATTTCTCAGAAAAGATTTAATATTAACAAGTAATATTGGAAAGAAACACTAATTAATCAAGATTTCATAATTTGTGTGTAGAAAGAAAGTTATAATTTTATGTAGATGCCTTGCATTTTGAAGCAGCAGTGGTCATCCTTTTGTAGATTAATTTATTCAATAAAGTAAAAGCAACAAGAGTAAGTTACTACCGCCTCTCCTTTATTTTTAATTAATAGCACAGATTGCTAGGAGTTGAAACTGAAGTGAAGGTGAAATACGTTGGCAACAGATAAAGTAGTTAGTCCACAAAAGGGGATCAATTACTCAGATAGAGGAAAGAAGGTATGCAGGCAATTAGCAAGTTCCTAAGAAAGGGGAAAGCCTTGGTCCTTGGAGGAGAATTCTTTTTCCTTATTGCTATTTAATTTCATTCAATCAACAAATTCATTCTTTAGATCCCTAACACAGACATCCCTTCATTCTGAAAGCAGGCAAAGACCTCCATTGAATTCACATAAAGGCTGAAACTTATCCAATAAACTATTATGTCAAACAGATTCTTTAACTAACATATTATCATGAATGTGTTGTGGTCAAATCCTACTCTTACTCAAACTTATGTAACAAGAAAAAGGGAAGGGAAAAGATGCAAGATTGAACACTGATAACATTATCCACTGCACCACCAAATGAATGAACTCTTACCTTTTCTTCATCAACTGAAAGGTTGAACAGTGTATGAAAAATATTTGATCATAAAACAGACATTCATGATCTGACAAATTCGCTAGTCTTGCCAGTATTATGAAGTTAGTTGTACAGTTTCGTTTTGTACAGAGACAATAATTCCTTTTGTAGGTTTTCATAATAGATGGATGGTAGGCATATTAAAAATACAAAGGAAGAGATAATTAATTACTGAAACAACAAAATTTGGTTCACACTAATACAGTAAACAACTAATCAATCACCTGTATACATCTGCAGTGTGTCCAGACTGGAACTCCCCTCCAAAGACAGATGTTTTAAGGCCAGTAGTTATATCCCATAAAACACATGTCTGATCACCAGAACCAGTAATTAAATGAGTATCTTCATCTGGAACATACTGACAAGAGGAAACATAACCCTTATGTCCACTAAGCATCCGGGAAACAGGTAGATTCCCATCTTTGTCAGTGGGTGAATTAAGATGGAAAATAGAACACACACTGTCAAGACCACCACATGCAACAGACTGACCAGTTGGTGAAAAAGCACATGTCATGACCCATGCACAAGGCAGCTTTATGGCATGGATTTTCTGCCTAGTTAGGGCATTCCACACTATTAATCGTCCATCTTGAGATGCACTAACAATCTGACTTTTTTCAGAAGTCCAATCCAACGAATACACCTGCAAATTTGAAACAAATTCCAAGTCAACCTAAAATCTGCAAGTTTGATAATAAGAAGAAATCTACAATAATCACTAAGCATTATATCAAAAGCATGATGATTCCTCTATGTATACAGGAAAAGGCTATCTCTCCAGTCACAGCTGACGAGGAACAGGTAAAAACAAAGCTAGATAGCATTTGATTTCATACTGACCAATATCCATCACATTCTAGATATCATTCAGAACTAGAAACAAAATGCAAAGGATTAGTCTAATAAGTTATAGTCCTCATCTATGGTTGGATAAACCTCTCCACAAATGTTTACTGAAGAAAATAAAATAAGAAGAAATCGAAATAAACTTCTCTCAGAACTTAAAATTAACTTGGGGATGATCTAATGGTAAAAACCTCTCATTTTAACATTTCATATAAGTAATATCCTCTTCTACAATGCTTAGAGAGAAGTTTATTCAAGTATTGAGAGGTAATTGATTCCATAATCAGTCAAACAAGTAAAGAATTGTCTAGCGATAAGCAGCAACCATGATGTTCTTGAAACTAAGTCACCCAAATTTAACAACCAAAATCGAGGAACAAGCGAACTCATGCATAACATGTAAAAGAGAAAAGCATAAAAAAGGCACCTTTCCCGTGTGACCCTGCAAGGTTCTACAGCAAACCAGATCCGTAGGTCCAAAGGTCACAGGTGTTCTACCCTGAGACCTCGCATACTCACAGACTGAAAAATACCCATCAAACAAAGTATTCAATCAGCAAGATCTAAGACCAATTATTAGCACCAAGTTGTACAAGTTGAACCTCCACAAAAAATTATCAATAACCCCAACAAAAAAAATGAAAAAATGGAGAGAAAGGGTTATACTATCTGTGTCGAGCAAAGAAAGACGCTTCTGCTTCAATTGGTGCCTGAGATTGTTGACTGTGTCGATGGCAGAGGAGTGGCGCTCTTTGAGCTCCGCAACAGACATTTGGACTCCCTAAACAAGCACACCAATTAAGGAAGAAGGGAAGAGGTTGTTGTTGGGAAGACCATGTTTCTGAACATGCTTTTTATTTTAGTTTTACAACAAATTAATGGGAAAGGTTAATTATTTGTAAGATGAAGTTGGGTTGAGGATGTTGGAGTTAAGGGAGTGTTTGGTAGCCTTCAAAATAGAGACAGAAGAAGACAATGGAAATGACAGAATATTGTTAGATCGCGTGAGAAGTGAAAATAATTCATCTTTTTACAGAGACTGACGAGATCTGCACAGTGAAAATTTGGCACAAATGTAGATAAAATTGAATAAATTTAAAATCTTTTTATTATATTTATTTTATATTTTTTAAGTGTATTAATTATACTCTTTTTTTTAAGTTTTTCATTTATTTATTTTTTTCTTTCTTTCTAACTCGTTCTTGAGCCAGACATTGTTTTGCTTCATTGAAACTCTAACGTAAACATAAACATGTACATGTATGTCCAAGAACAT
This sequence comes from Vigna umbellata, assembly GCF_018835915.1. The sequence goes on from NW_025912585.1 coordinate 20,987, forward strand.
TGATTATTTTTTATTTTTGTTGTTCTCAATCTTTGAATTTTAGTTTTAAATATGAATAACATTTCAATGATAAATTCCTGCCAATATTTGAAATTCGTTTAAAATGTCAATAATAGTTTTTGGTGACTGAGGTTTGTTAACTAATTGATATTTTTATTATTTAAAAATTAAGATATTTATTTTTACACCTTCTCCAATATGAAACATCAAAATTACCAGCTCAAAAGTAATATAAATAGGCCTAATATGGTCAAAAGATAAGAAATTTCTGTTCAATTTTAGAGTTCTCAATTTACATACTGTATAACTGTATCCTTCAAATTCAACCCGTGCAAATCTAAAAGGTTTCATTCCAATATTTGACTTGCACAAATTGGGGGCATAAAATATTATAGAGTGTTCAACTTGGTTTCAAACCTATGTTTTTGTTTTGAAACAAAGTAAGATGTGAGAAGGTTATACTCTATAATTGTCTTGTCTCATTCCAAAAGTCAAATGTGAAACCTACCCAATTAGGAGAGGAGGCTGTGTGAAAGTGCCCAAAATATATATAACAAGGAAAAAATAAAAAAAATTCCGTTGCCGGGAATCGAACCCGGGTCTCCTGGGTGAAAGCCAGATATCCTAACCGCTGGACGACAACGGAATTGATGTTCATTAAATTGAAAATAGCATACTAATATAAACAAATTCCTAGTAATCCCAAATTCACTCCTCGGTTAATTACATTGGATTGAGTTTTATCTACATTTAATTAATTGATTGACTAATAAGTTATAAATTTGAGGTACATAATAGGGTCAACACGTTACTTTCTTTAGTTATTTTTATTTGCTTTCTTTAAATTTTTTTGAAAAACAAATTCTATATTATAATAAAATATTTGTGTACTTTTTCTATTTTACGTTCTCTTTTTATCACATGTAATACAAATGTACAAGCAAATTATTTAAAGGTTAAGAGACACATAAATATAATCAACTAAAGAAAAAATAACAGGATTTTAACTATATCAAATGAAAAATATATAGAAATAAAAATTCTTCACAAGTCGGACACTCAAGAAACAGGAAGGAATATTTTTCAAATAATATTGTATTTTATCATATGAATATTATAAATACTATTTTATTTTATATTCTTTAAAATAATTAATTTTGAGGTATTTTTTCTTATTGAATAATTATTAAAACCATTTAAGTCTATTTAATGATAATTAGGCTGCAATATATTTTTTACACCTACTTCACTTAATATAGTGAAATAATTTGAGAGATAAGTCAATCAGGATGGATATTTTGTAAAAAACATGTTAATGCATATTGCAGAATGTTACAGCCTATCTTAAATATAATTAAAAAAATGTATAAAAAGGCATAGATTATTGTGATATAAGATAATTGACAGGAACATAATTATGAACTGTAACTTTCATTAAGTTAATGTGCATCTTGCTTTCTAAACTCACATTTAGGTTACCAACACACTTGAGAGATATCAAGCACAAAGAAGGAAGATTGACATCCATTTAAATTGATTCATTGAAGCTATTTGAAATTGAAATGCCATGAATAAAAGAGGCCAAATGATTGACCCTTATTCCTTGATCCAATTCTAATGTTAATAAAACTTTTAGCAGACAAAGTTTAAGTCTTTTCAGATACTTCCACCAGGATAAACACAATCACTGTAACCTACAAGTTGGAGGAAAATGAAGTTAGATAGCTCAGACATAGATGTATAAGAACGGTTAGATTCCAGAGAAAAGGCAAGAAAACTTACTTGGATTTTGAGAAGTAAGCATTGCGGTTTGAGAGAAATCACAGTTCCATGGATTTCTTCCAAAGGTCTGGTAGTAGAGATTCATAGCAAAGGCAGCATGAGATAAGACAGTGTTTGGTTCATAACAAGCACCTCCTGACTGAATCGGTCCACAATCTATAACTTGGCTACCACATATATAATCAATATTTCTCTGCAACTCAGCCTCACCCACATCAAATTTTGATATGCACCATTGTGTTTCCCTTTCTGGAGTAACAGGACTAGTAGGTGGATTCTGGGAAAACACAAATTACCATGTTACTAAAAAAGAATTAAGATTGTAACATGTTTTTAGTCTTGTCGGAAACTTTGATACATCTTAATATCCAAATTGTTTGTTGACCTTATGGGTTGAAGCAGAGTTGTGTAGGCCAACATCATATGCCATGGTGAGATCAGTTTTGAAGAGGCCAAACGCTCTCTCAGATTGTGGACCAGGTTTGAGATCCTCATCATAGAGTGCAAAGATGAATGTGTCGACAGATTTGGCAGGCATGGAAGGAGTTCCAACCATTGATCTAAGGTGTGCAATGAGGTTTCCATTGTAGGCTCTGGCGTTTTCAACAGTAGCTCCTGCTTCATTTCTGTCCCCACGAGAGGGCCATCCTGTCTCGGCAATCACAATCTCCACCTCCTCAAACCCCATCCTGCTCAATGCACTATGCACAGCATCCACCTATGTTCATACTCCCAAACATCAATCAACAATACTTTTCTTATTTATTTATGCTATCTTAATTACCATTTCCTATTAGATGTCTTGTTAAACTTCAAATATATTAATTAAAAATAAAAGTCACACTTAAATTTCCAATAACTTGGAAGTTGAATCATAACTTATTGTCATTAAAACTAAATAATTTGTCATCATGTCAAATAATTTACATATTTCAAATTTTCACATCTAGACCGCCGAAAGTGAAGTGGCATGAGGTGGAGAATCTGATATATAAAAGTTAATTATATTCGCATTGGTGACGAAAGTTAAAAAAGGAATATTAAATTGAAATTGTGATATACCATATGGGATGCGTATGTAATTTTTTGTTAAAATATTAGAAAAAGAAAAAATAATAATTGACTAAAAAAGATCGTAGATGATGGAATAAAGGTAAACTGGAGGAATAATTTGTACAACCAAACCCTTTACACTTAAAAACCAATTGATAAAAAGATTTGAAATTTAAAAGTTGGTTAAGCATCTTACATTTTACGATTTTTTTTACAACCTAAATGAAAGTGAAGATTATCGGACACGTAGAATGCATGTAAGTGGGTACGCGGAGAACATGCCACAATTTACATCGTATTTCTTGCATGCTTGATGAAATTACACAAAATAATTTTCTTATCGTTGCATTACTTTAATCTATTTTAATTCATAAATGTTTTATTCCTATTATATTATATTTATGTAATTTAACAAATAGGAAAAAAAAGTTTAAATTTTTACTTGATAAGAGGTGGTGGGTGTGAGTATAGTTTGTGGTGTCAAATTTATTAAAATAAGAAAGGGAAAATAAGTTGCTGACCTGGGCGTCAAACATGTTGGAATAAACCTTCCCGCTAATCTGATCGACCCGACCCGAATTTGGTCGAAATAGACAGAATGCGAGTGTTTCGGGTCTCGGGTCGCTCCGGTAAGCGAAGAACGGGTATGGGTTGATGGCGAAAGGTGACTCGTTATTCTTCAAAAACGCTACCAACGGTTGGAGGATATCCATCAAACCTTGGTCGAACGACCCGGCCGAGGGAGGCTCCGACTGAGTCAACACAGCCATAGAATGCACCGTGGAAACTTTTATTTTGCCACCGAGTGAGGCCGAGTTGAGGGCGTTCTGGACATTTTGCATCGCCGGGAGTAGCTGCGAGACGAGGCCATCTTCGCCGGAGCTCATGATCTCGTTGCCGACGGCGATCATAGTAATGTTGCTTTCGGGGTAATGTGGCAACACGTTCGCGTTGACCCACCGAGTCGCCGAGTCGGGATCAGATGCCAAACTCGGAATGTCGCCGTTGGCCACGCCGATGACGATTCCAATGCCGGAGTTTGCCAGCACCTTTATGATTGCCGGATCCGCGCCGTAAAGACGTACTTTCCCGACCGTCGTAGACTTGAGAAGCTCCGCCGATGCCTCTGGCGCTGGAAGATTGTCGGCAACCTGGCCGTAGTTGACGCCGATGAAGGGTTGTGAAACTGCAGTAAGAAGAAGATTCAGTAAAAAGCCACTACTTAATGACACAATAATTTACACATATTTCTTTAAAAATGTATTTACTAATCAATAATGACTGTAATTGGGTGAAAGCAAAACTCATTTTCGTGGCTAATATTCACTGATACATTACATTCTTCAAGTGAGACCACTGACCATGAAGCCAAATCAACAAAAGAATTATAAAACAGTTTAAAAATGGAATCAAAATCCAACTTGAGTGAAGGGTCGTGGTGCTTGAAAAACGCTGAAGAAGTTGCACTTGAAAACATGTTGTTCATTCACAGATTTTCTCGAGAAGTTTGAAACATAAAATGGAATGGTTAGAATGGATATGGAATTGAGAGAATATACCAGCAATGTAGAGTGCATTGATGATGAAGGAAAGGTGCAGGAGGAATGAAGAGTTGGAATGTGTAGCCATGGTAGTTCGAGAATATGTTTTTATGAAAGACAACATGAAATTGAAAGCCAAAACGACTTTATATCATACATCACAGACATGCAGATAATGATGTAAAGAAGAATTTCTAACTATAGAAAGAAAGTGTTTTGAAAAACGACTTTAATACTGATGGGACCAAGGGTAAATATTAGGGTTAGGATGGTGATTAGTAAGACAGATAATTCCAAATTATTAACATGTAATAGTAATGTGTTTCTCTTTCATCTTATTTTCACTCTGTTTTTTTACTAAATTATAGTTTTTCTCTGTTCCTTTATTTTTGTTTTGTTTTCTGCCTAAGTATTTCTCCCACAATGAAAGAAAACAAGAAGAATAAGG
>NW_025912586.1:0-11920 GCF_018835915.1 Vigna umbellata
TAGCAGGTTGGGCGTAAAACCCACTTGCTTCTATGGTCACAATGTAGTGTTTCGCATTACGAGAACACCTAAAAACAAGGGCAAAAAATTATGGGGTTGCTCTAACTTCAAGGTAAGTTTAATGGAAGCGGAAATGCTAGTTTTATTTTTTGCATTTTGACAAGGGAGTGTGTTTTCTTCTTCAATAGGGTGGGAGTGAAGATTTCATTGGATGCAACAAGGAATTCATGAAGGAAATGTGATGAATGTAAAAGAAAGGAGTAGAAGTGCAAGAAGTGAATAAGTGGGTGGAAATTTCATGAAGATGGAACAAAGTCTGATGAAGATGGAAGAAACAAATGTTGAAAAGATAAAAATAGCTTGTTTAGAGAAAAGTGTTGTTATGTTGGAAAAGAAATTGTAATATCAATGTTGATGAAACTTGGTTGATTTGTTAGTACAAGTTTATGTATTGTAATTCTGTATTTGTAATGTTAATGTGTGTTTTATTTATAAAGGTGACTGATTAGTGTTTAATACTGTCCGATTTTATTTCTTTAATTATAATGGTCATTAAATACAGGAATGATCACTTGTAGTCTATAAGGTAAAGAAAGTGCAAAAGAATCATCATAAAGCAATGGTCAATAAACATCATACAGGAATGATCACCTAATCAATAAGCAATGGTCAATAAACATCATAAAACATTGTCTTATAAGCAAAAGAAACCTGATAACAGTATTGTCTTACATTATCAAAATACACCAAAAGAAAACTGATAAAACATTGTTCCTTGATCATTAAACATTACATCATATTTAAAAGATTGTCTTCAAAATGAAAGTGCAAACATTTTCTACAAATTAAACATGAGTTCATTGATCAAAAGGAAGCACAGTAGATTCCTGAGTAATAGGCCCATCTGTTGGTGGAGCTATTGTGACTTGTGTTTGTTGAGTAAATTGGTTAGTAGGAAGCACAAATGTTGGAGGTCTTTGTGGACAAGATTTTTTGTTGCGTCCAAGTTGTTTGCAGAGAGCACATCTTTTTCTGTTCCCACCCTTTCTAAATTCACTGTCATTCTTCTTCAACTCTCAAGCCTCTAGTCTTCGTTTCTTCGTAGGCCTCACTAGTACAAAAACAACCAACGTTAAAAATGATCGGTGTCATTTTTGTAAATAAATACAATTATTACAAGTTGTTTAAACCGTAATTCGACGCCAATTAATATTTGACGTCCTATTGGATAAATTTTGCAAAAATGTTTGGCCAGAAGGTGAAAATATACTTACGTATGATGTCGAATGCCCTAACGTTATACGTCAAAATGTTAGTGAATTAAATAAAAATATGAGTGGGAGATTGAAAATTCATTCACTTTATCTTAGAGTGTGAGCCCTTTTTCTCTACTCAAACATTTCTCGAACGAAGTTTGACGACTATCACATGTAATCTTTCCTTCATTTTATACAAACGCGGGTTAATTAACTACTTTAAGTATNTGTAAGCAATTGATTTTTCGCAATTCTGAAGAGAATTAAAACACTTGTTGTATTACTCAAGCGAGTTAAGGAAACCTAGGCAACGTATCAGAGGATACTAGGATTGTTCAGTGCCAAGAGTGGTGAAACTCAACCAGTCTAGGGTAACTGGAGTTATATGGTAACTAGAGATAACAAGAGTGATGAAGAATACTGCAATACCAGGAGTGGGTGAAACTAAACTAGGCAACGTATCGGGGAATACCAAGAGTGCCCAAGGATACCGGTAGTGGTGAGAATACTCAGTTGTAATCTTGTTGAAGATTATAGTGGAACTCTCTAAAGATAGAGGAGACTAGACGTAGCTTAGTTGGAGTGAACCAATATAAAAATAGGTTTAAACCCTCAAATCATCCTCGTATTTGTTGGGGAATCTCAAGTGGGTCCTCGTATTTTCAACTGTCTCAATTGGGTCCAAATATTTGAAAAATTGAGCCAATTAACCCCTGTCCATTATGTTTTCCCAAACGGCGTTAACAGATGTTGAGCTATATATTTTTTAGATGGTTTTGCATTGTGTATTAGTTTGTATGGGTGATGTGTTGTAGAATCAACAATTCCACGTGGAAAAGTAAAATTTTTAAAGTTGGTAACCCTAACATTTAAAGGGATCCCCTAACAAACAAAGTGTTATACATCTTTGTCTTGAGGAAGAAGAAGTTGTGGAAGCACTACTCAACTCAGGAATGTCTCGTTCATCTTCGTCTTGCAAATGCAGAGGTTAGTGCGTTTAACACAATAGTGGCATTGATAGCAGGTTGGGCGTAAAACCCACTTGCTTCTATGGTCACAATGTAGTGTTTCGCATTACGAGAACACCTAAAAACAAGGGCAAAAAATTATGGGGTTGCTCTAACTTCAAGGTAAGTTTAATGGAAGCGGAAATGCTAGTTTTATTTTTTGCATTTTGACAAGGGAGTGTGTTTTCTTCTTCAATAGGGTGGGAGTGAAGATTTCATTGGATGCAACAAGGAATTCATGAAGGAAATGTGATGAATGTAAAAGAAAGGAGTAGAAGTGCAAGAAGTGAATAAGTGGGTGGAAATTTCATGAAGATGGAACAAAGTCTGATGAAGATGGAAGAAACAAATGTTGAAAAGATAAAAATAGCTTGTTTAGAGAAAAGTGTTGTTATGTTGGAAAAGAAATTGTAATATCAATGTTGATGAAACTTGGTTGATTTGTTAGTACAAGTTTATGTATTGTAATTCTGTATTTGTAATGTTAATGTGTGTTTTATTTATAAAGGTGACTGATTAGTGTTTAATACTGTCCGATTTTATTTCTTTAATTATAATGGTCATTAAATACAGGAATGATCACTTGTAGTCTATAAGGTAAAGAAAGTGCAAAAGAATCATCATAAAGCAATGGTCAATAAACATCATACAGGAATGATCACCTAATCAATAAGCAATGGTCAATAAACATCATAAAACATTGTCTTATAAGCAAAAGAAACCTGATAACAGTATTGTCTTACATTATCAAAATACACCAAAAGAAAACTGATAAAACATTGTTCCTTGATCATTAAACATTACATCATATTTAAAAGATTGTCTTCAAAATGAAAGTGCAAACATTTTCTACAAATTAAACATGAGTTCATTGATCAAAAGGAAGCACAGTAGATTCCTGAGTAATAGGCCCATCTGTTGGTGGAGCTATTGTGACTTGTGTTTGTTGAGTAAATTGGTTAGTAGGAAGCACAAATGTTGGAGGTCTTTGTGGACAAGATTTTTTGTTGCGTCCAAGTTGTTTGCAGAGAGCACATCTTTTTCTGTTCCCACCCTTTCTTAATTCACTGTCATTCTTCTTCAACTCTCAAGCCTCTAGTCTTCGTTTCTTCGTAGGCCTCACTAGTACAAAAACAACCAACGTTAAAAATGATCGGTGTCATTTTTGTAAATAAATACAATTATTACACGTTGTTTAAACCGTAATTCGACGCCAATTAATATTTGACGTCCTATTGGATAAATTTTGCAAAAATGTTTGGCCCGAAGGTGAAAATATACTTACGTATGATGTCGAATGCCCTAACGTTATACGTCAAAATGTTAGTGAATTCAATAAAAATATGAGTGGGAGATTGAAAATTCATTCACTTTATCTTAGCGTGTGAGCCCTTTTTCTCTACTCAAACATTTCTCGAACGAAGTTTGACGACTATCACATGTAATCTTTCCTTCATTTTATACAAACGCGGGTTAATTAACTACTTTAAGTATGATTTTCGTTTGTTTTGATCGATTATTTTCGTGTTCTTGTTCTTCATAGGCGCATTCTACTTTCTCTCTCACAGGTGGCAACACTTTATTCCAACGAACCCACCTTTTGAAGGTTAGTAGTTTTTGTTTTCATTTTGAAGAACTTATTTGTTAAACTTGTTTCTTGTTGTTGTTTGATTGAACTTGTTTGTTGTGGTTTTTGGTTGAACTTGTTTGTTGTTATTTGGTTGAACTTGTTTGTTCTTAATACTACACTACACGTTCATAGTTCGTACTTTATAAAATACTAAAACCTGAAATTTGTTGTTTTTTGTTTTTCAGGTCTTCGTAGAGTTGTAAAAAAGTATCACAAAGGATCATAATTAATTAAAAAAATAAAAAAAATTGATTAACGTCGTATATTAACATAATTCGACGTTAAATAAGGTAACGTCGAATTTTTTAAATTCGACGTCAATTTAACGTCTCCTGATATGATGTCGGCTTAATTTCAACGTGAAACGCCAAAAAACACCAATGTTATACAATGTTTTGGTACTAGTGCCTTCTTGGCATTATCCTCTTCTTTGGGGGTAATACATCTAGATATGATGTAATTTCCAGACATGTTGACCATTGATAGGATAAATGATTGTGTTGTAGGTCTCTTTATAAGTAAACTTCCTAAACCAATGCCGAATGTAGTCTTGTGAATTTAAATTCAAGAATTTCATTGTAGTAATGGCGTGAGTGCAAGGAATGTCAATAATTATCCATTTCCTACAACTATAGTCCTCATTGTCAACATTGACAACAGATTGCTCCCCAAATTGAGAAATGTTTCTAACTTCAAATAATTTATTTCTATGACCACCTGTCATGAATATAAATTGACAACACAGTTAGCATCAAAGTAGTGATAATGTGAAAACACGTTAATTGTGTTACCAACAAGGAGCATTGGTATCTTGAAGATAATGATTATGATGATGTTACAAAGCGAACAATAAGAAGACTTCTGTTGTATGAGTTTAAAAGCATTTTTGTATAAGAGAACACACTAGGACCGAGCATTGACCGAACGGTAAAAGGCATGAACGAAGACCGAGTGGTTGGAAGGTGAAGTGGTGGAAGAAAGAATTGAACCTAGCAACCGAGCAGAGGCATGACTAAGGCCGAACGATCACAATCAGTCAAAGATCGAACGATATGTAATAGTTGAAGGTTGGACGATGTATAGCAGTTCATGGCCGAACACTGTTCAAGACCGAACGGACACTCAGAGGACCAAACAGAGTTGAACATTGGCCAAACTCAGTTGAATACCAAACGGTCACTAACAATAAAGGTCGAACAACGTACAACAGTTAACGGGTGAACACTATTCAAGACCGAATGGTCATCATTAGTTAAAGACCGAACAGTCGTATCAAATAAACGCTGAACAACATATAGCAGATTAAGGCCGAACACAGTTGAAGGCTGAACAAAGCTAAAAGACCGAACGGTCACTAACAGGTGGAGGTCGAATAGTTAATGACTGAATGATGTCGAACACAAGCCGAACATAGTTACGGACTGAACGACTTTGTAAAGAAGTTGAAAGATATTGAGTCCAACAAACACTAGAATAAAAAGTTAAGTGTTGGAAGGTATAAAGAAATAAGCTGAGCGGTGGAAAGCTATGGGAAAGACCAAGCCAGGTATGACCAATACCGAGCACTTAGCACCGAACGTTGGAAAGCTGTAAGGAACCTAGCTGAACGACATGAGGATGTGTCGAATTAAACTGAGCGGTAGAAGGTGAAGAACTGGAGCCGAACAGTCGAAGAGTTAAATATCTTAACTATTCCAAGTCTCGCATATAATCAATTAGCACTTACAGTAATCGATTATCATTGGCAGTTGTAATGCGTCTTTTCATTTTCAGAGCAATAGGTTATAAATACCTTTGCCAAACCTTTAAAATATAACTTTGCAAGTTTGAGAATACAGTGAAATCTGAGGAAGTTCTCAAGTGCTAGTTTTTGCTCTTATCAAGTCTTGTGAATATGAGAAGCTCGCTCTTTGTGTGTCAAAGGTCGGAGCGGTTCTCTTCAAGTTGGCAGAGCTGTTGCTTCCGGTTCGTTTGTCGAAGGAACTCTTCTGGTTCGTTTGTCGAAGGAAGGTTTTTGCTGCATTCTTCCGGTTCGTTTGTCGAAGAAAGGTGTTTTTGTTTTTTTTATTTTTTATTCACTTTCATTGTAACTGTGAAACTGTTTTAGTGAAAAAGTTAATCACTATTCATAGTGATTAACAACTAGACGTAGAATCTTTTAATTCGAACCAGGATAAAAGTCATTTGTGTGATTTTTCTACTCCCTACACTCTGTATATTTTCTGTTCATCAACTGTTTGATAAAACGTTTGAGAGAAAATTAAAGGAACCATTATTAATTTGACCGAACACGTTTTCCGTAATTTTTTATTACGTTGTGTGACTCGAAGATACCGGTTGTTCTAACCAACAAATTGTATGATTAAAGTTACCTTGGTAACCAATGTCTGATTAACCATGATTCCTTTAGAAATTTGTTTAGAACCTTAGAGTAGATAGAACCTTCATATGATGTCATCTTTGTCCTGTTGGTAGCCCATCTCTTCATAATGTAAACCTTAATGTCTTCTAGCATGGTAATAATTGGCTTAGACCTAGTATGAATTACCACAATATTCAAGCCCTCACACATGTTCACAAGAGTGTCACACTGTGATGTAGGGTTGAATCTAGATCTTGACCAAAACCTAGAAGAAGTAAATGTTAGTAAATATAACTGTCAAATGTGAGTATATAAAACATTTATAAGAGTGAATACATATCTAGGTGGAATGACGATCAAGTATTTAAATGCCTCTAAATTGACCTCTTTAATTTTCCTAATTTCAGACTCCTATTGTTGTGGATATGTGGTTGTTGCTGCCCTCCTCATGAGATGTTTAAGGTTTTTTCCAGGATATTTCTTTCTGAATTTGAGTATAAATGCTTAATACAAAATCTTTGTTCTACCCGAGGTAGAAGATCTTGAATAGCTGGCAAAAGACCCTGACATTTTAAAATAGTAAAGTCAGTTGAGCTATATGTGAAATATATTTTAATTAACATTTGTTTTGACTGACCTTTTGTTGGTATGAAATAAATGTGCATGATGCACACACAACTTCCCCACTTAGGTTCTGAATGAGAAGCTCCAAGAACCAAGTCCACGAGTCTTTGTTTTCTACCTCAACAACAACATATGCTATGGGCAAAATTTGTTCATTTCCATATCTTTCAACTGTTGTTAGTAACTCCCCTCCATACTTGCTTTTCAAAAAGCATCCATCCAACCCAATAATGTACATCATGTACCTCAACCTCCTCTATATCATGTACCTCAACCTCATCTACATCATTACTATTACCACCACCATGTCCAACTACATGTTCCATCTCTTTAGCAACATCATTGTCAACCTCCTCCATTTGTGTTCCAACTTGGGGATCACCCTCACCCTCCACCATTTGTGTTCCAACTTCAGCATGACCTTCACCCTCACTTTCATCCATTTCTGTTCCAACTTCATCATCACCATCACCCTGACCCTCTACCATTCCTCTTAGAACTTGACCATCATCATCACCCTGACCCTCCTCCATTTTTGTTCCCACTTGACCATCACCATCACCTTGACCCTCCTCCACTTGTCTTGCAACATCACTGATAACAGTTGAAAAACTGTTATTTTCATGCTTAAAATTGACACAAAAAGCAACCTTTACAGTTAGAAACTAGCTTGAAATCATGCTTTTATCCATATTTTCAGAAATAAGAGAGCTGGACAGGTTTATGCTTGATTTCAGTGTTTTTGTGTAGGTTTTAAGGTGAATTTAGTGAAAGAAGTGAAGAAGGAGAGAGATGGAATCAGAAAAGTCAACCAGAAACCAGAAAAGTCAACCAGAAAAGTCAACCAGTCAACCAAAAAGTCAACCAATCAACCAGAATACGAAAAAAGTCAACCATACGAGTTTTGGGCCAGTTTTATGCGATTTTATGATCTGTTTGGGCCTGGACCCGTTTTCTATTATTTTTATGTCCTATTTAAAGACCTAGATGTCTTAGGGTTGGTATCTTTGGCAGAAACGAAGCAAACACTCTCTCTTCCACCCCTTTGAAGGAGGATCTTGGATGCTCAGGCTACCTCTTCACCTTTCTAGGGTTTTATCCTTCATTCTTTCATTATTGTTCATCTAGGTTCACCATGAATATGGTGAACTAAACCTTGTATGTTTGTTGGGGAATCAATGTAATCTTTTGAAGNGTGGGAGATTGAAAATTCATTCACTTTATCTTAGCGTGTGAGCCCTTTTTCTCTACTCAAACATTTCTCGAACGAAGTTTGACGACTATCACATGTAATCTTTCCTTCATTTTATACAAACGCGGGTTAATTAACTACTTTAAGTATGATTTTCGTTTGTTTTGATCGATTATTTTCGTGTTCTTGTTCTTCATAGGCGCATTCTACTTTCTCTCTCACAGGTGGCAACACTTTATTCCAACGAACCCACCTTTTGAAGGTTAGTAGTTTTTGTTTTCATTTTGAAGAACTTATTTGTTAAACTTGTTTCTTGTTGTTGTTTGATTGAACTTGTTTGTTGTGGTTTTTGGTTGAACTTGTTTGTTGTTATTTGGTTGAACTTGTTTGTTCTTAATACTACACTACACGTTCATAGTTCGTACTTTATAAAATACTAAAACCTGAAATTTGTTGTTTTTTGTGTTTCAGGTCTTCGTAGAGTTGTAAAAAAGTATCACAAAGGATCATAATTAATTAAAAAAATAAAAAAAATTGATTAACGTCGTATATTAACATAATTCGACGTTAAATAAGGTAACGTCGAATTTTTTAAATTCGACGTCAATTTAACGTCTCCTGATATGATGTCGGCTTAATTTCAACGTGAAACGCCAAAAAACACCAATGTTATACAATGTTTTGGTACTAGTGCCTTCTTGGCATTATCCTCTTCTTTGGGGGTAATACATCTGGATATGATGTAGTTTCCAGACATGTTGACCATTGATAGGATAAATGATTGTGTTGTAGGTCTCTTTATAAGTAAACTTCCTAAACCAATGCCGAATGTAGTCTTGTGCATTTAAATTCAAGAATTTCATTGTAGTAATGGCGTGAGTGCAAGGAATGTCAATAATTATCCATTTCCTACAACTACAGTCCTCATTGTCAACATTGACAACAGATTGCTCCCCAAATTGAGAAATGTTTCTAACTTCAAATAATTTATTTCTATGACCACCTGTCATGAATATAAATTGACAACACAGTTAGCATCAAAGTAGTGATAATGTGAAAACACGTTAATTGTGTTACCAACAAGGAGCATTGGTATCTTGAAGATAATGATTATGATGATGTTACAAAGCGAACAATAAGAAGACTTCTGTTGTATGAGTTTAAAAGCATTTTTGTATAAGAGAACACACTAGGACCGAGCATTGACCGAACGGTAAAAGGCATGAAAGAAGACCGAGTGGTTGGAAGGTGAAGTGGTGGAAGAAAGAATTGAACCTAGCAACCGAGCAGAGGCATGACTAAGGCCGAACGATCACAATCAGTCAAAGATCGAACGATATGTAATAGTTGAAGGTTGGACGATGTATAGCAGTTCATGGCCGAACACTGTTCAAGACCGAACGGACACTCAGAGGACCAAACAGAGTTGAACATTGGCCAAACTCAGTTGAATACCAAACGGTCACTAACAATAAAGGTCGAACAACGTACAACAGTTAACGGGTGAACACTATTCAAGACCGAATGGTCATCATTAGTTAAAGACCGAACAGTCGTATCAAATAAACGCTGAACAACATATAGCAGATTAAGGCCGAACACAGTTGAAGGCTGAACAAAGCTAAAAGACCGAACGGTCACTAACAGGTGGAGGTCGAATAGTTAATGACTGAATGATGTCGAACACAAGCCGAACATAGTTACGGACTGAACGACTTTGTAAAGAAGTTGAACGATATTGAGTCCAACAAACACTAGAATAAAAAGTTAAGTGTTGGAAGGTATAAAGAAATAAGCTGAGCGGTGGAAAGCTATGGGAAAGACCAAGCCAGGTATGACCAATACCGAGCACTTAGCACCGAACGTTGGAAAGCTGTAAGGAACCTAGCTGAACGACATGAGGATGTGTCGAATTAAACTGAGCGGTAGAAGGTGAAGAACTGGAGCCGAACAGTCGAAGAGTTAAATATCTTAACTATTCCAAGTCTCGCATATAATCAATTAGCACTTACAGTAATCGATTATCATTGGCAGTTGTAATGCGTCTTTTCATTTTCAGAGCAATAGGTTATAAATACCTTTGCCAAACCTTTAAAATATAACTTTGCAAGTTTGAGAATACAGTGAAATCTGAGGAAGTTCTCAAGTGCTAGTTTTTGCTCTTGTCAAGTCTTGTGAATATGAGAAGCTCGCGCTTTGTGTGTCAAAGGTCGGAGCGGTTCTCTTCAAGTTGGCAGAGCTGTTGCTTCCGGTTCGTTTGTCGAAGGAACCTCTTCTGGTTCGTTTGTCGAAGGAAGGTTTTTGCTGCATTCTTCCAATTCGTTTGTCGAAGGAAGGTGTTTTTGTTTTTTTTTATTTTTTATTCACTTTCATTGTAACTGTGAAACTGTTTTAGTGAAAAAGTTAATCACTATTCATAGTGATTAACAACTAGACGTAGAATCTTTTAATTCGAACCAGGATAAAAGTCATTTGTGTGATTTTTCTACTCCCTACACTCTATATATTTTCTGTTCATCAACTGTTTGATAAAACGTTTGAGAGAAAATTAAAGGAACCATTATTAATTTGACCGAACACGTTTTCCGTAATTTTTTATTACGTTGTGTGACTCGAAGATACCGGTTGTTCTAACCAACAAATTGTATGATTAAAGTTACCTTGGTAACCAATGTCTGATTAACCATGATTCCTTTAGAAATTTGTTTAGAACCTTAGAGTAGATAGAACCTTCATATGATGTCATCTTTGTCCTGTTGGTAGCCCATCTCTTCATAATGTAAACCTTAATGTCTTCTAGCATGGTAATAATTGGCTTAGACCTAGTATGAATTACCACAATATTCAAGCCCTCACACATGTTCACAAGAGTGTCACACTGTGATGTAGGGTTGAATCTAGATCTTGACCAAAACCTAGAAGAAGTAAATGTTAGTAAATATAACTGTCAAATGTGAGTATATAAAACATTTATAAGAGTGAATACATATCTAGGTGGAATGACGATCAAGTATTTAAATGCCTCTAAATTGACCTCTTTAATTTTCCTAATTTCAGACTCCAATTGTTGTGGATATGTGGTTGTTGATGCCCTCCTCATGAGATGTTTAAAGTTTTTTCCAGGATATTTCTTTCTGAATTTGAGTATAAATGATTAATACAAAATCTTTGTTCTACACGAGGTAGAAGATCTTGAATAGCTGGCAAAAGACCCTGACATTTTAAAATAGTAAAGTCAGTTGAGCTATATGTGAAATATATTTTAATTAACATTTGTTTTGACTGACCTTTTGTTGGTATGAAATAAATGTGCATGATGCACACACAACTTCCCCACTTAGGTTCTGAATGAGAAGCTCCAAGAACCAAGTCCACGAGTCTTTGTTTTCTACCTCAACAACAACATATGCTATGGGCAAAATTTGTTCATTTCCATATCTTTCAACTGTTGTTAGTAACTCCCCTCCATACTTGCTTTTCAAAAAGCATCCATCCAACCCAATAATGTACATCATGTACCTCAACCTCCTCTATATCATGTACCTCAACCTCATCTACATCATTACTATTACCACCACCATGTCCAACTACATGTTCCATATCTTTAGCAACATCATTGTCAACCTCCTCCATTTGTGTTCCAACTTGGGGATCACCCTCACCCTCCACCATTTGTGTTCCAACTTCAGCATGACCTTCACCCTCACTTTCATCCATTTCTGTTCCAACTTCATCATCACCATCACCCTGACCCTCTACCATTCCTCTTAGAACTTGACCATCATCATCACCCTGACCCTCCTCCATTTTTGTTCCCACTTGACCATCACCATCACCTTGACCCTCCTC
>NW_025912588.1:0-12629 GCF_018835915.1 Vigna umbellata
ATTCTTCCCGATGTCCCAAAATGTATTTCCGAAATTTTCCTGCACTTCAAAAATGCACTTAATCAGCTCAGAAAACCCAAATTAGCACAATTACAAATTTCCGACCAAATTAAGCAGAATTCGGAAAACGGGGAAATAACAAACAATTAAACACAATTCCCTGGTTTATTTAAGTGCAATAAACTAAATATAATTCAAGAAATAACGACTCATCACCAGCTTTCCCTTGCATTGAGCTTTTCTTTTCTTTTGATCTTTCTCTTTCTTTTGCTTTTGCTTTTCCTGTATTCACTACTTAGCTCAATGTTTTTTCTTTTCCTTTTTCAATCTTTCCAGCAACCCCAAACTTGAACATTTATCAATACCTCATAAATGTTCTCAACTTAACTCAAGGTAAAGATTTTCACAAAAGGTTTTCAACAAATGCATAAGGCTCAAGGTTCAAAGGTTAAAACAAATTGTTTTCTTTTCAGTGGACTGAAATCATGTGAAGGATAAGAAGAATAAGGGATAACAGAAGATGGCCTTGATCATATGAAACCTGCAAGCAAGTAGTTCAATCATAGAAAATTTGGGCAAAATCATTCATGCTTCCAAAGTAATAGCAATTATTCACAACAACTCTGAAGCCCAAAACTCACACAGCTAAACTCTCAAGTCCTAGAATTCAGAAAAACAACCTGCTCAGTATCTTAATCATGTTTTATCTCAAGTACCTATTTCATACACTATGAGCCATCACCCGTATATCAACACATCATGCATCATCTCAACATCAATCAATACAATAGAACATCACAAAACAATACTTATCACAAAACATAGCACAATTGAGTCAAAGCAGTGTAATTTATCACAGTAGAGTACAATCGCAAAACAAATGATTAAAAGGAAAACAATGAAAACAGAAACAAATCAAAGCAATAAAAAACATTAAAATAACAAAAATCTTGTTCTAAAGCAAAAATGGCATCCATCAATAGATGCCAAGTACAACTCATCCCTCATCATCAGAGTCCTCTTCCTCCTCAGCTTCATCATCCTCATCCTCAGCATCCTCAACCATGGCTGAAGCTTCAGTTGCTTCAGCTCTACCACCCTCCTATGTTGGGTCAGCGGGCCATGCTACTCGGGTTGCAAAGTCATCCTGAGATATGAACTGTCTCTTAGGGAATGCAGACATTAGTGTCCTCAACAGCTCTTGCTCGCCCTTGTATAAGGCAACCAGTCTAGAATCCAGTAAAGAAAAGTACATGTCCCGCATCTGAAAAGGGGTGGCCTCATGAAATCGCTCCTAGGCTGGTGGTGGTGCTCTTTTGTGTACCTTGGGCTGCTATGGTGGTGGTGTTGGGTGGCCTGGCTCATCCACTGCACAATAATGTGTAAAGTAAGTTGTGTCCATCTCCTTTCTTGGACGGTCCAGTGGTGGCCCAGACACATCAATACCTACATCCTCACAAAGATGGGTGATCAAGGATGGGTGTCCCAGGTGTGCCTTGCTGCGGGCACCACGGGCACAACTTTGGATCTCATCAGGCATAACCTGCCCAATATTAATTTTGAGGCCCCTGAGAACACAGTAGAGGAAGATGGCCCTCTAGATAATGATGTCTGATGTTGATGGATTGACATGTGTACCAAATTGCAGAAGTAAAATAAAATGGTAAGACTAAGTATCGTATCCCTGAAGACTCTCGGCACAAGACAGTTGTGTGACAAATTGATTAATCAAGACTTAAATAAGACGAGATCATTGGTTTAAAATGCAAAGGCAGAAAATTAAATATGACTGCAATTGATCAATAGCAGAGAACACAACGATGAACGGAGGTTATTTATAAAATGAGATGATTATGTTGTTAGGGTTTGATTTCTCCAAGTGTACTCTCATGTATATAAGAATTCTTCTTTTTACATTAATGTTAACGTCACTCACTAAATTACTTAGAACCCGATCCCTCGGTGCATTAAGCCTACCTTAATTCCTAGTTTGTGCAATTCCTAGCGTTCCTAGAAAATTAAGTCTGAAGATCAAGAGCTTAAGACGACCAAGTACTCATACCCCCATCCCTGAGAAATATTTCCCTTGCAAGAATTCAACAAGAACCTGAATTGTAAGGAACCACCCGACACTCATGAAATTCATAAATCATGCTACTAAATGAGTTAAATAGAGCAAGCATTGAAACAGATGAATTCCCTAACAACTAATGAAAAAACATATAAATTAAGAATCAATTCAAATACATGAGAGTTCACAAGGTTACATCATTCCCCAACAAAAAATAGAGTTTAGTTCCCTATTGACATGGAGAAACTAGATGAATAATGGAAAACCATAAGATAGTAAAACCCTAAAATAGAGGAGGAAGCTCCCGCCTCCAGATCTGCCTTCAAAGAGTATAAGAGTGTGTTGTTGTGTTGTTCTAGCCAGAGATATAAAACCTAGAGCGTCTGGGTCCTATAAATAAAGTCGGAAAAGAGTAGAAATAGGCCCCAGTCCAAAAGAGTCGAAACAGAGCAAAAACTAGGCCTAATCCACGACACACAATGCTCGGGCGCCCCATTTAGCGTGCCCGGGCGGTGGACGATCCTCATGTAGGGCTTTAGCCTTCAATTGGATGCCCAAGCTTGGGGGTCCTTTGCTCAAGCGGCCTAGGAGGGTACCCGGGCGGTGGACGTCGCTTTTCCGAGGCTGAAGCCTCTAGATAGGGCGCCCAAGCTTCATGTAGTCCTTCGTTCAAGTGCTTTTCCAAGCCATTCCGAGCTTCATCTCCCTAACACTTCATCTCTACTTTCTGTATTCTCTCATTACCTATCAAAACAAGGGAAATTAGTCTTAAAATCATCAAATTCAACCTCAACTCTCTTATTCACACAACTTAATGAAAAAACATGATTTCAAGCACGTTTCTAAGTGGAAAGGGGTTATTTGAATTAAAAAGGATAATTAAAAAAAGGGAGTGACCTTTGGGTTTTATGTCAAGTTGCTCTACCAACTACATATTGTTGGTGTTCTAAAAGAAGAAAAAAACAAAAAGAGTGTGTCGCAACCAGGATCGCGGCGGCGAACCGAAAACAAACGGGTTTGAGAAAACGATTTTGAGAGTCGCCACGATAATTTATTATGGAAAAACTATGGAAAATCATAAAATAAGATATGGTCTATGAAAACTTGATTTTAGGTTCGGGAATCAGTTACGCGTAAGGAAGGTGTTACCACCCTACTACGCCTGCCCAAAAGCAGTACATTTAATTAAATGTATAAAGTTGACGTAGTTTTTCAAAATATTTAATTTTCCCTAAAAATAAGGATATAAAGAAACTAATAAGAAACAAAAAATATTTTTTGTTTTATAAACTCGACAAGAATTGATCTTGCTCCTACGTATATCCATTTATGATGGACAATCAGGGATCACATAGTTCTTTATCTAGAAAAAAGTTTGTGAAGTTTATTTGAAAATCATTATGGATTGTTTGGGATTTTTGAAAAGCGAACCCCGACAAGGATTGACATTGTTTTTTTAAAAGGTTTTTGTATTCTTTTATTTGAAAAAATATGGAGCGAAAAAAAAGAAAGGGAAAGAGACCGACCATAAGTCGACGCGTACCCATAACCTTTTATTTTACGATTTAATATTTTTTTATAGGAAAATACGTGATAAGAAATATTTTCTTTTTTTTTCAAAATTGTTTATTTATTATTTATTTTTTAAGTAAAATTTTAAAAAATAAATATCACGTGATGCGGGAGATATAACCAATACCATAAGAAACGCGAAAAGATGACATACCTTTTTGGTTTTAAGTATTCCCTAGTTCTTCCTTGCTAGTGTTTTTTGGTAGAGTTCCTCTAGCATTAGAACTTAATTTCCTCTATACTCTCTCACACTCTTTCTATCTCCATTATTTCAAAGTGTATCTCTCCCTCCCTTTTTTCTATGACAGGGAGCGTGTTTATATACACACATTGTAATATTCTGGTAATCTTGCCCTTAATTGTGAATTAATTGACAACGAACAAAATAGGGAAAGAAAATGCCTTGGTTCCAAGAAAAAGAAATCAAATAATATTCAAGACATTGATTATAATTATTTTCAGAAAAATTTTCCATTTTTAAAATTATATTTTCCTCTTTAAAAGAAACTGACGCAGTATACTATTTTAGTTACTACTTATAATTATGGTGTAATTGCTTTTTTTGTCCCCAGTTTGGCTGCAGTGTGTCAAGTTCGTCTACCCTTTTATGAAAGTTTCAATTACGTCCAAATTTGGTTTAAAATGTCAATTTCGTCCAAACATAGCTAAAATTTGTCTCAATCAAGTTCCTTCTCTTAAATACACAGAAACAACGTTAACTATTTTTTTCTCTCTCCTCTGCTCCTCTGAACATAACAGCTCTGGATAAAGAGGTGTTAGTGTTTCCTAGATAAAGAGCATTCTATAAAGAATTTAAACCTATAATTATTGGCATAATATTGATTCAAATTATTACCACATCAAACTAATATTTCAAAAAATATTTTCTAGTGATGTGTCCTGCATTAAGGAAAATTTATTTTATTATTTTCTTTTTCCTTTTCTTTTACCCACCATTAATTATTATTCTTTTATTCTTTATTTTTATTTATTTACTTACATGAACGAAATTGGGTGTTGACAGAGTGCAATGGTATACCAAAAGATATCAACCCTAGGTCGACTAAAACCTTATATAGACTCCTAAAGATTACAGAAAAGTGGCACAAGGCCCATTAAAATGGCGCTCAGTGGTAAGTGTGGTTCTTCTATTTGACGCTCAGCTGTAGTTTTGCCCCTCAGTGGTGACTACGGGACTTCAAAGTTCACTTTTATGCAACTTTTTCTTCCTTTTCTGACTCCAACTTATGGCTACTTCACTTCTTCCATTCAATTCATCTTAAAACCTGTAAAAACTAGAGAAACCAAGCATAAAACCCATCCAACTCTCTTATTTCCAAAACATAAGGAAAAGCATGATTACAAGCTAGTTTCTGAGTCATAAAGGTTGTTTTTGATGTCAAAATTAAGTATAAAAATAACAGTTTTTCAACTGTTATCACAACCCCAAACTTAGAACTTTGTTTGTCCTTAAGCAAATAAGATGTAACTTAATCTTGCACCAATCAATACAATGGTTCACCATATTCAAAACTTCTTCTTCCAAGATAAGTAATTACTCAAATCAACTCAACACAAAGAATTCAGTCAAGATGCACACATGCTTTAGTGTTCCCATAATCAAATACTATTCAACAAATGTTATTCTCATGAATGATCAATCAACTAAGCATATATGTAAACATGTGCTCATGGAATCTTTCATCACTAGATAAAGTGTTTCACTCAAACACACAAGTGTATAAGAGGTCACTCCTTCACTCTACTATCACAATGTCACATGAATAAACTTTGCCTTTCATTTAACCATAATCAAACACATTCACAAGCAAGTATCACCACAAGGACTTTTCTATGGCTTATACTGTGGCTGGGATAACAAGAAAATTGGTTTTTCTAGATCACAAAATCCTTGAGTTAAGTGAATCATCTACACACAACCATTCTTCCTTCTTCCCAACTTTCTTTTGCATTGAGCCTTGCTTTTTCTTTCTTCTCTTTTCCTTTTTCTTATACTTTTCACATACTTAGCTCAATGCTTTTCATATTCCCCTTTTTAAATTACCGAACAACCCTAAACTTGAACATTTATCAATACCACAAGATATCTTCAACTCAACTCAAGGTAAAGCTTTTCAAAAAGGGTTTTCTATCATGTTCAAAGCTAAGGGGTGAAAAGCCGCTGAGGGGAAGAAGTGGTCACGCGTTAGTACCACTGAGCGGCACTTTTCTGGGCTTGGGCCTACTTTTCCGTATCTTTTAGAATATTATATAAGCTTTAAGACGTTCTAGGGTTTGTATCTTTGGCTGGGACGAAGCTAAAACTCACTCTTTCACCCCTTGGAGGAGGATTTTGGATGCTAAGGCTCCTTTCACAACTTTCTAGGGTTCTATCCTTCACTTTTCCATTGTATTTCATCTAGTTTAACCATGAATATGGTGAACTAAACTTATTTTGTTGTTGGGGAATCAATGTAAATCTTTAGAAACTCTCTTGTATGGAATTTATTCTTCAAGATCACTTTTATGATACATGCTTTCTTTCATTAATAGTTAGGATTTTTCCTCTTTGCTCAAAGCATGCATTGTTTAACTCATTCGATGTCATGATTATTGGTTTTGTCGATATGGACACATACGGAGAAATCTAGATTTGGGGAATCTCTCCCATCAGTATATTACCAACCTAGACATAGGAGTATGATAGTTGGTTGCCTTTAAGTTTCAGTTCATTATAATGCATGATTAATTGCTAGGGAGACAGGACATTGTAAACTAGTGATTATGATTAGGCTTTCTTCGCCGAGACATCGGGTTTAAAGTAATTTAGAAAGTGGCATTAACATTAATGAAAATAATGATGAATTCCTAAATACAAGAGAGTGGAAAGGATGAAATTGATAAACCCCAACAACATATTCATCCATATATTTCAATTCACATGTTTTGTTTCTTTGCCCATTGATCATCACATGCATACATATTTACTTTTCAGTCTTTTGCATTTGAAACTTACAACAATTTGTTCTCGAGTCTTAATTAATCAATAAATCACATAATTGTCTAGGCCGTGAGTCTCTTGGGAAAGGATACTTGGTCTTACCAGGATTATTACTTAATACTATTTGGTTACACTTGCCGAGCGGTAAATAGGTTGCTAGAAAAATAAGCTGTGAGCACAAAGAAAAAGAAAAAGAAAATCCAAAAGAAAAGAAAAATGAATGGAAAAGAAAGAAAAGCTCACTCGAAGGGAAAAGGTTGAGAATAAGAAAAAGATCTTCTTGAAAAGAGAACCTGTGTGTAATTGTTAAATTCATAAATATCTCTCTTAACTCAAGGATTTTGCATTCTTGAAAAACCATGTTTCTTCTTAGCCCAGCCAAGTTACAACCCAAGAAAAGCCCTTGTGATGAAAACTTGCTTGTGAGTATATTTGATTTTGGTTAAATGAAAGGAAAAATTAATTTGTGTGACATTGTAATAGCAGAGTAAAAGAAACACCAACACCTCAATATACACCTGTGAGTTGAGTGATACACTTTTGAGTGCTTGAGTGAAACACTTTCTTTGGTGAGGAGTAGTTCTTTGAATTTCTAATTGCATCTCTACTTGGTTGATTCATCATTCTTAAGGATAACATCTGTTGAACTACATGAGAATCACATTAATTTTTATTGAATTAAGGTATCTGCACATCTTAACTGACATCTGTATGCTGAGTTGATAAAAGTGATTGCTTATCTGAAAGAAAAAGTTTTGAAAAAGGTTGAGTCATTATAGTGATTATTCTGAAAAGTTGACTTACAATCTGTTTTTCTTAAGGACAAGCAAAGTTCTATTTTTGGTGTTGTGTTAACGGTTGAAAATCCAGTTATTTGTGATGTAATTTTGATACTAAATACACCCTTTTTCACTTGGAAACTTGCTAGGACTCATGCTTTTTCATTAAGTTGTGTGAATAAGAGAGTTGAGGTTGAATTTGATGATTTTATGACTAAATTCCCTTGTTTTGATAGGAAATGAGAGAATGCGGAAAGCATAGATGAAGTGCTGACGAGTTAGAGCTCAGAAAGGTTTGGAAAAGCACAGAAAGGAGGAACCGCACGAAGCATGGGCGCCCTATCTAGAGGCTTGAGCCTCGGAAAAACGACATCCACCATCCGGCCGCCCTCCTAAACCGGTTGAGCGGTAGACCCCGAAATGAGGATCGTCCACCGCTCGGGCGCCCTAAATGGGGTGCCCGACCCAGTTTTTGCTCTGTTTCGACTCTTTTGGACCAGGCCCTGTTTCTATTCTTTTCTGAGTTTATTTAAAGGACCTGCGTTCTAGGTTTTGTAGCTCTGGCTGAAACAACACAACAACACACTCTTCTACTCTCTGAAGGTGGATCTGGAGACGGGAGCTTCCTCCTCTACTTTTAGGGTTTTACTATCTCATGCTTTTCCATTGTTCATCTAGTTTCTCCATGTCTGGAGGCGGGAGCTTCATCTGTTTCAATGCTTGCTCTATTTAACTCATTTAGTAGCATGATTTATGAATTGCATGAGTGCTGGGAGGTTCCTTACAATTCAGGTTTTTGTTAAATTCTCCCAAGGGTAATATTTCTCAAGGATGAGCGTATAAGTACATGGTTGTCTTCAGCTCTTAATCTTCAGACTTAATTTTCTAGGAGCGCTAGGAATTGCACGAACTAGGAATTAAGGCAGGCTTAGTGCGCAGAGGGATCAGGTTCTAAGTAATTTAGTGAGTGATGTTAACATTAATGTAAAAAGAAGAATTCTTATGTACATGAGAGTAAACTTCGTGAAATCAAACCCTAACAACATAATCATCACATTTTATAAATAACCTCCGTTCATCGTTGTGTCTTCTACCATTGATTGCATTCATATTTAATTTTTTGTCTTTGCATCTTAAACCAATGATCTCGTTTTATTTAAGTCTTAATTAATCGAGTTATCACACAACTGTCTAGTGTCGGGAGTCTTCAGGGATACGATACTTGGTCTTACCATTTTATATTACTTATGCGATTTGGTACACTTGCCAATCCATCAACACAAAGCACAAGGCTTCATGTCTCATGAAAGAAATTCTGAACTCAACCAATGGACCAACAAGAAGAAAATTTATAAGGAATATCTGAGAAGTCCAACAAGGCTAAAAGTATACAAGCAAAAAAAAATAAAAGATTAAAAAAAGAAAAAAAAAATGTGTGCTTTTGTACTTACTTGAGTAATACTACCTGGAAGATGTTTACGTGATCGTCTAACTACTGCAAATTTATTTTTGGTTGATGCCATAGAAACCCGGATACCAACCAATTGGGTTGATGTTATGAGTGAGCACATGATTGAAATTGCAAGTAGTCATGGACATATACTGCCATATGGTGTTTTTATCAGCAGTGTATTGAAGTATCATCAAGTTGATCTTACTGGTGAAAAAAATATTTGGTACACCGAATCAAATGGAATAGGAAAAGCGACATTGAGACATAATGGTGTAAAGAAAACAAAAGATGGTTGGGTGTTCAAGGATGTTGATGAAACTTCTTCTACCTTCACTCCACAGACTGAGTTTGAAAGATTTGTTGTGGATCAATTTCGAAAGCTTTCAACAAGAATTTCAAAAGTTGAAAAATCTCTGAATATGATTCACAAGAAATTAGATGAAGACATGCTCTCATATTTTTGTGTGTTTGAACTCTATTTGAAATTTTAATATATGCTTTTCGTGGTTATATTTTCATATTTTCCTTTGTTTAATGTTATTATAGGTTTTTCTTTAAATCCTTGAAGTTTTTTTACGTCGAATTTTGAAAAACGTCGACGTTTTAAAAGATAAAAATAAGAAACAATGAATGTTACGTCGCATATTGTAAAAGTTGACGTCAAAGATCAAGTCCATTTCTATAAATACAATTGTGAATCCTTGATCTAGTCCTCCACTTATAAAATTTAGTCGTAACTTGTCACTCTGATATGATATCTTTTTTGTTTTCTCATAGCTCTTTCAAGGTCACAAAAGTTAGGGTGACGCATGAAAGAGCCATAGAAAACCAAAGAAATAAGTTCACAAATTTGGATTTCATTTCAAGTAGTACAATTTCATTCATATTTCAAGTAGTACAATTTCAAATTTGGAAAATCATTTTTATTCTTTTTCTGATGCAGAGTGTCTATCTTCTGTTCTAGTCTCTTGAGTTTTTCAACAACAAATCTGATGGCAATGTCCTTGGCTAGGTTCTAGGAGATGTGCATTAAGGGGTGTTCCTTGGATGAATGGTGCGGAAATGTGGTGGTAAATGGTCCAAGGATGATGAGCTAATGTATGAATGGTGTAGAAGCTCAAAGCCTCTANCAGTGTATTGAAGTATCATCAAGTTGATCTTACTGGTGAAAAAAATATTTGGTACACCGAATCAAATGGAATAGGAAAAGCGACATTGAGACATAATGGTGTAAAGAAAACAAAAGATGGTTGGGTGTTCAAGGATGTTGATGAAACTTCTTCTACCTTCACTCCACAGACTGAGTTTGAAAGATTTGTTGTGGATCAATTTCGAAAGCTTTCAACAAGAATTTCAAAAGTTGAAAAATCTCTGAATATGATTCACAAGAAATTAGATGAAGACATGCTCTCATATTTTTGTGTGTTTGAACTCTATTTGAAATTTTAATATATGCTTTTCGTGGTTATATTTTCATATTTTCCTTTGTTTAATGTTATTATAGGTTTTTCTTTAAATCCTTGAAGTTTTTTTACGTCGAATTTTGAAAAACGTCGACGTTTTAAAAGATAAAAATAAGAAACAATGAATGTTACGTCGCATATTGTAAAAGTTGACGTCAAAGATCAAGTCCATTTCTATAAATACAATTGTGAATCCTTGATCTAGTCCTCCACTTATAAAATTTAGTCGTAACTTGTCACTCTGATATGATATCTTTTTTGTTTTCTCATAGCTCTTTCAAGGTCACAAAAGTTAGGGTGACGCATGAAAGAGCCATAGAAAACCAAAGAAATAAGTTCACAAATTTGGATTTCATTTCAAGTAGTACAATTTCATTCATATTTCAAGTAGTACAATTTCAAATTTGGAAAATCATTTTTATTCTTTTTCTGATGCAGAGTGTCTATCTTCTGTTCTAGTCTCTTGAGTTTTTCAACAACAAATCTGATGGCAATGTCCTTGGCTAGGTTCTAGGAGATGTGCATTAAGGGGTGTTCCTTGGATGAATGGTGCGGAAATGTGGTGGTAAATGGTCCAAGGATGATGAGCTAATGTATGAATGGTGTAGAAGCTCAAAGCCTCTAGGAGATATGGTGGTGGTGGTGTAGTGTTTGGTGGCTCCAAGAGAGGTTAGGCCAACTCAAGGAGGAAGGTGACTAGAGGGGCCTCATGGGTTGCTGTAGTCTTGATATAAGATGAGTAGTATGGCCAAAAATGGGCAGCATAACATTACTCAACATCAAAGATGAAATACAAGGGTGGAGACACCTCTATTTATAGGCCAAGGGTGTCTCCTTCTAACCCTAAAAGCATGATCTTCCACCTTTGCTTTCATTGGCAAAAAATGAGGCCTTCTAAGGAATGGACAAGTGTCCACAAATCCTCTCCAATGATGAGAGGACATGTGGCCACTCACAAAACACAATCATCTCCACTCCTAAGGTGCCATGTGGCTACCTTTTAAATAGTAAATTCTCTCCAATGGAAGAATGACACATGGCACACACTTTCCACTTGGTTTGGATCTCTAACTTTTAAGGAAAATCCTATGCTACTTAGGCCTTAATACAAGCCTTAAACAAACCTACACTACATGGCCTAAATTCCTACACTACTCTTCAATCCATGCTTCATGATGGCTCCAAAGGTGGTCCACAAGGTAGAGTTGACACCATCTTCAAGGATGACTTTAACTCTCTTGAAAGTGCTTGACCATAACTAGTGCAAAAATCACATTTTATGACGTACAAAAATGACCTATTATGACGTACAAATTGGGGGACGTAGTTTTGGGAGATATAATAAGTCTACGCATTTTATGACGTAGCAAAAAAATATGTCATAATATGTTCAGCATATTATGACATACTTTTTATCACCTATCATAATAGGTTCAGTGATGTTTTATGACGTACATATTTTTACCAATCATAATATGTCCTTTTTTGAAAAAAAAAATCATTATTACATTTGACATCCAATTTTCTAAATTATCCTCTCATCCAATCAATTTATAATCAATATAGCTTGACATAAAAAAATTCAATTAAACTAACAAAATAAAATTTATTTAAAACATTAAATTATCTAATAATATTTAATATATTATTTCCACATTAAATTATCTATTAAATCAAAATATTACATTACCGTAACACTTAAAATAAAATAGGTCCACTTGGTTCTAATTCTCCCCATTCACTTAACTTAAAAGGTCTTTTTATACAATGGAATTGAAAGTAAAAGAACAAAAGTTAAAAGGGAAAACACCTTTGGCTTCTCAGTAAAAGAAAGGTGTTGCTATGATGTAGAAATTTCAAATGTCTCAAGCGATCAGCAAGCGGCAACGAACTTCAATGGCGGCAAGCGAAAACTGTGTTGAGAAATGGGAAATGAAAACTAATTTTTGAGAGAAAAACTTTGATTGAGAAAAAAAATTGGAAACTGAAACATTTACTGATAACTGTACTAGCATAAAAACATCCAGTATTTTTAACCTAACTATTAATACGTATAATTAGTTTTAAGTAAATTGTTTTACGGAAGAAGTTTTTAAGTTTAAAACCGTACAGCTAACGATCTTTTCAGTTTTTTAATTACTATGGGCCCAGCCCTACTCTTAAGTGGGTGGAGGATCACTTTTCTCTCATGAACTGTGATAGCAAAGTTTCTAATTTGCCAACAAACCATTTGATTTAGTTAGTCCCGTGAGAGTCACCAAAACCCCTACATATCAAATACACCCTACAG
>NW_025912590.1:0-13098 GCF_018835915.1 Vigna umbellata
ACGAACCGGACGAAGAAGAAGAAGGAGAGGAAAGTCGAAGAAGAAGCAGAAGTGGACGAAAATTAGACGAAGTGGATGAACTGGACGAAAGTCGGCGAAGGAAGAAGGAAAGAAGTGAAGACGGACGAAGAAGGGTACATGTCGAAGAAGAAGACGAAGTGGACGAAGTGGAAGAGTGTCGATATGGACAAAGTTGATGAATGACTAAGTGGAAGAAGTGGCGAACGTGACGAACGGACGAAGTTGACGAAATGGACGAAGAAGAAGAAGGAGAAGAAGTGGAGTAAGAAGAAGAAGTTGTACAAAAGGAAGAAGAAGAATAAGTGCATGAAGTGGAAGAAGTGGAAAAAGTCGAAGAAGTGTACGAAGTGGACGACGTGGACGAAGTTGAAGAAGTGGACGAAGTGGAGGAAGTGGACAAAGTCAACGAATTAGACGAAGTGGACGAAGTGGATGAAGTTGACGAACTGGACGAAGAAGAAGAAGGAGAGGAAGTGGAAGAAGAAGAAGTGGTACAAGTGGAAGAAGAAGAAGAAGAAGAAGTGGATGAAGTGGAAGAAGTCGAAGAATCTAAGAAGTGAAAGAAGTGGGAGAAGTTGTACGAAACGTGGACAAAGTGACGAAGTGGAAAAGTCGAGGAGTGGACGAAGTGAACGAAGTGGACAAGTGGGACGAAGTGGAGGATGACGAGTTGACTTAGAGAAGTGGAAGAAAGAAGTGGACGAATCAGAAGAGTAGAAGACGTAGAAGAAGTGGAAGAAGAAGATGTGGTATAAGTGGAAGAAGAATAAGACGTGATGAAGTGGAAGAAGTGGAGACGTCGCAGAAGTGGAGAAGTGGAAGAAGGGGACGAGTGGACTAAGTGGACCAATGGACTACGTCGACGAAAAGTGAATGAAGTGGACAAAGTGGACCACGTGGACTAAGTTGAAGAAGAAGAAGAAGGAGAAGCAGTGGAAGAACAGAAAAAGTGGTACAAGTGGAAAGAAGAGAAGAAGGGAGAAATGGAAGAGTGGAGAAGTGGAATAAGTGGAAGAAGTGGAAGAAGTGGAGGAAGTGACAAATTAACAGTGGACGAAGTGGTAAGTGCGAAAGTAGACTAATTGACAAATTGGGAAGAAGTGGACGAAGTGACGAAGTGAATGAAGTGAACGAAGTGGACAAAGTGACGCAAGTTGGACGAACTGGACTAAGTTGAACTGGACAAGAAGAAGGAGAAGAATGGAAGAAGAACCAGAAGTGGTCAAGTGGAAGAATAAGAAGAAGAAGTGGATGAAGTGGAAGAAGTGGAAGAAGTGTTCGAAGTGGAGGAAGTGGATGAACTGGACGAAGTGGATGAACTGGACGAAGTGGATGAACTGCACGAAGTGGACAAAGTGGGCGAAGTGGACAAAGTGGGCGAAGTGGACGAAGTGGAAAAAGTGGACGAAGTGCACGAAGTGAACGAAGTGCACGAAGTGAACGAAGTGCACGAAGTGAAAGAAGTGAAAGAAGTGGACGAAGGGCGAAGTGGACAAAGTGGGTGAAGTGGACGAAGTGGGAGAAGAGGACGAAGTTGACGAAGAAGGAGAAGGAGAAGAAGTGGAAGAAGAAGAAGAAGTGGTACAAGTGGAAGAAGAAGAAGAAGTGGATGAAGTGGACGAAATGGACGAAGTGGACGAAGTGCACGAACTGGACGAAGTTGACAAAGTTCACGAACTAGACAAAGAAGAAGAAGCAGAAGAAGTGGAAGAAGACGAAGAAGTGGAGAAGTGGAAGAAGTGGAAGAAGTGGACGAACTTGACGAAGTGGACGAAATTGACGAAGTGGAAAAGTGGACGACGTGGAAGAAGAAGAAGAAGTGGAAGAAGTGGACGAAGTGGACAAAGTGAACGAAGTGACTATCTGAACGAAGTGGAGGAAGTGGAGAAGTGGAGGAAGTGAGAAGTGGAAGAGTGGGCAAGTGGGACGAGGGAACGAATGAACGAAGTGTAGGAAGTGGGACGAAGTTAACGAACTGGACGGAGTTGAAGTGGACGAAGAAGAGTAGGAGAAGAAGTGGAAGAAGAAGAAGAAGGGTTAGAATGGAAGAAGTGGAAGAAGTGTAAGAAGGGGAAGAAATTGACGAAGTGGACGAAGCGGACGAAGTGGACAAAGTGGAAGAAGTGGAAGAAGTGGACGAAGTTGACGAAGTGGACGAAACTGACGAAGTTGAAGAAGTGGACGAAGTGGAAGAAGAAGAAGAAGTCGAAGAGGTGGAAAAATTGAAGAAGTGGACGAAGCGACGAAGTGGACGATCTGAACGAATGGAAGAAGGAGGAAGTGGAGGAAGTTGACGAAGTGGACGAAGAAGAAAAAGTGGAAGAAGTGGAAGAAGTGGACGAAGTGGACGGAGTGAACGGAGTGGACGAAGTGGACGAAGTTGATGAAGTCGAAGTGACGAAGTTGAAGAAGTGACGAAGTGGACAAGTTAAGGAAGTGACGAAGGGACGAAGTTGATGAAGTGGACGAAGTTGACGAAGTGAACGAAGTGGACAAAGTAAGGAAGTTACGAAGTGGACGAAGTTGATGAAGTGGACGAAGTTGAGGAAGTGGACGAAGTTGACAAAGTGGAAGAAGTGGAGGATGTGGAAGAAATAGATGAAGTGGAAGATCTAAACAAAATGGACGAAGTAGACGAAGTGCACGAAGTGGACGAAGTGGACGAAGAAGAAAGAGGGGAAGAAGTGGAAGAAGTGAAGAAGTGGTCGAAGTGGACGAAGTTGACGAAGTAGACGAAATTGACGAAGTGGAAGAAGTGGACGAATTGGAAGAAGAAGAAGAAGTGGAAGAAGTGGAAGATGTGGAAGAAGTGGAAGAAGTGGAAGAAGTGGACGAAGTGGACGAAGTTGACGAAGTGAACGAAGTGGACGATCTGAACGAAGTGCAGGAAGTGAGGAAGTGGAAGAAGTGGCCGCAAGTGAACGAAACTGAAGAAAAAGGACGAAAGGGACGAAGTGAACAACTGGCACGAAAGGACGAAGTGACTAAGTGCCGAAGTGGACGATGTTTAAGAACTGGACGAAGTGGACGAAGAAGAAGAAGGAGAAGAATTGGAAGAAGAAGAAGAAGTGGTAGAAGTGGAAGAAGTGGAAGAAGGGAAGAAGTGGAAGAAGTGGAAGAAGTGGACGAATTGATTTGAAGTGCAACGAAGTAGAAGAGTGGACGAAATGGACGAAGTGGACGAAGTGGAAGAAGTGGAACAAGTGGAAGAAGTGGACGAAGTGGACGAAGTTGTGGAAGTGGACGAAGTAGACGAATTTGACGTAGTGGATGAAGTGGACGAAGTGGTGGAAGTGGACGAAGTTAACGAAGTGGAAAAAGTGGACAAAGTGGAAGAAGAAGAAGAAGTGGAAGAAGTGGACGAAGTGGAGGAAGTGGAGGAAGTGGAGGAAGTTGACGAAGTGGGCAAAGAAGAAGAAGTGGAAGAAGTGGAAGAAGTGGACGAAGTGGACGAAGTTTACGAAGTGGGCGAAGTGGACGAAGTGGACAAAGTGGACGAAGTGGACGAAGTGGACGAAGTGGACAAAGTGGACGAAGTGGACGAAGTGAACGAAGTGGATGATCTGAACGAAGTGGAGGAATTGGAGGAAGTGGAGGAAGTGAGACGTGGAGAAAGGGACGAAGTGGACAAAGAAGAGAATGGAAGAACTGGAAGAAGTGGACGACGTTGACGAAGTGGACGAAGTGCACTAAGTTGAAGAAGTCGATGAAGTTGAAGAAGTGGGACGAATTTGACGAATTGGCAAAGTTGGGGAAGATGACGAAGTGGATGAAGTGGACAAAGTGGAAGAAGTGGACGAAGTGGACAAACTGGGCGAAGTGGACAAAGTTGACGAAGTGGACGAAGAAGAAGTAGAAGAAGTGGAAGTAGTGCAAGAAGTGACGAAGTGGACGAACTAGGAAGTGGACGAATTGGAGGAAGTGGACGAAGTGGACGAAGTGGACGAAGTGGAACAAGTGCACGAAGTGGACGAAGTGGACGAAGTGGACGAAGTGGACGAAGTGGACGAAGTGGACGAGTGGACGAAGTGCCGAACTGGACGACTTGACGAACTGGACGAACTGGAGCAAGCGGACGAAAGTGGGCGAATTGGGCGAACTGGACGAGTGGAACAAGGGCACGAAGTGGACGAAGTGGACGAAGGGGACGAGTGGACGAACTTGACGAAGTGGACGAAGTGGACGAAGAAGAAGTATAAGAAGTGGAAGTAGTGCAAGAAGTGGACGAAGTGGACGAAGTGGACGAAGTGGACGAACTGAGCAAGCGGACGAAGTGGGCGAAGTGGACGAAGTGGACAAGTGCACGAAGTTGAGGAAGTGGACGAATTGGACGAAGTAGAGGAAGTGGACGAGTGGAGTAAGTGGAGGAAGTGGAGGAAGTGGAGGAAGTCGGGCAGTGGACGAAGTTCACGAATTTGACGAAGAAGAAGAAGGAGAAAGAAGTTGAAGAAGTGTAAGAAGTGACGAAGTAGACGAGGAGGACGATGTGCACGAAGTGGACGAAGTTGACGAAGTTCACGAACTAGACGAAGAAGAAGAAGAAGAGAAGTGGAAGAAGAAGAAGAAGTGGAAGAAGTGGAAGAAGTGGAAGAAATGGAAGAAGTGGAAGAAGTGAAGAAGTGGAAGAAGTGAAGAGTTGGAGAAATGGAAGAAGTGGAAGAGTGGACGAAGTGGAAGAAGTGGACGAATTGAACGCAGTGCGAAAGAGACGAAGTGGACGAAGTGGAAGTAGTGGGAAGAAGGGACGAAGTGGACGAAGTCGATGAAGTGCACGAAGTGGAAGAAGTGGACGAATATGACGAAGTTGTGGAAATTGAGGAAGTGGACGAAGCGGACGTAGTGGACGATCTGAACGAAGTGGAGGAAGTGGAGGAAGTGGAGGAAGTAGACAAAGTTGACGAAGTTGACGAACTGGAGGAAGTGGAAGAAGTGGAAGAAGTGGAGGAAGTGGAAGAAGTGGAAGGATGGACGGAGTGAACGGAGTGGACAAAGTGGACGAGTTGAGTAAGTGGACGAAGTGACGAAGTGGACGAAGTGGACGAAGTGGACGAAGTGGACGAAGTGAACGAAGTGTACGAAGTGACGAGTTGGACGATCTGAACGAAGTGGAGGAAGTGGAGGAGGTTGGAGGAAGTGGAAGAAGTGGGAGAAGTGAACGAAGTGGCCGATCTGAACGAAGTGGAGGAAGTGGAGAAGTGGAAGAAGGGGAGAAGTGGACAAAATGGACGAAGTGAACGAAGTGGACGAAGTGGACAAAGAAGAAGAAGTGGAAAAGTGGAAGAACTGAAGAAGGGAAGAAGTGGACGAATGGACGACGTTGATGAAGTGGACGAAGTGCACGAGTGCACGAAGTTTACGAAGTGCCCGAAGTTACGAAGGATGAAGTGAAGAAGTGGGACGAATTTGACGAAGTGGCAAAGTTGGGGAAGATGACGAAGTGGACAAAGTGGAAGAAGTGGACGAAGTCGACAAACTGGACGAAGTGGACGAAATTTTGGAAGTGGACGAAGTTGACGAAGTTGATGAAGAAGAAGGAGAAGAAGTGGAAGAAGTGGACCAAATGGACGAAGTTTTGGAAGTGGACGAAGTTCGAAGTGACGAAGTGGACGAAGTTGACGAAGTGGACAAAGATGACGAAGTGGACGAAGTTGACGAAGTGGAAAACGTGGACGAAGTGGACAGTGACGAATTGGACGAATGGACGAAGTGGACGAAGTTGAAAAAGTGGACGAAGTGACGAAGTTGCGAAGTGGACGAGTCGACAAAGTTAATAAGTTGACGAGTTGACGAAGTGGACGAAGTGGAAGAAGTTGACGAAGTGCACACAAAATGGATGAAGTGGACGAAGTGGAGGAATTGGCGGAGGTGGACAAACTGAACAAAGGGACGAAGTGGACGAAGTTGAGG
Organism: Vigna umbellata; assembly: GCF_018835915.1. The sequence goes on from NW_025912590.1 coordinate 5,929, forward strand.
AATGGAGGAAGTGGAGAAGTTGGGGAAGTTGACGAAGTGGACGAAGTTGACGAAGTGGAAGAAGTGGACGCATTGGGACCAGGTGGACAAGTTGACAAGTTGACGAGTTGACGAAGTGGACGAAGTGGACGTATGGACGAAGAAGACAAACTAGAACAAGTGGAAAAGTGGACGATTTGAACGAAGTGGACGACGTGGTCGAAGTTGACGAAGTGGACGAAGAAGAAGAAGAGAAAGTGGAAGAATGGCGACGTGGACGAAGTGGACGAAGTGAGGAAGTGACAAAATTGAGGAAGTAGAGAAGTTGACGAAGTGACGAAGAAGAAGAAGGGAAGAACTGCACGAAGTGGGCGAAGTGGAAGAAGTGGCCGAAGGGTGGAAGTAGACGAAGTGGACGAAGTGGACGAAGTGGACGAAGTGGACGAACTGCGCAGAATGACGAAGTGGACAGAAGTGACGAAGTGACGAAGGGACGAAACTGAACAAAGTGGACGAAGAGGAAGAAGTGGAGGAATTGGAGGAAGTGGAAGAAGTGGACGAATTGGACCAAGTGGACAAGCTGACAAAGTTGACGAGTGGAAGAAGTGGAGGAAGTGGACGATGAGGACGAGTTGAAGAAGTGAACGAGGTGGATGATCTGAACGAAGTGGACGAAGTTGACGAAGTGGACAAAAGAAGAAGAAGGAGAAGAGTGGAAGAAGTGGAAGAAGTGGAAGAAGTGGAGCAGTGGATGAAGTGACGAAGTGGACGAGCTGGACGAGGTGGACGAAGTGGAAGAAGTGGAAGAAGTGGGAGAAGTGAACGAAGTGGACGAATTGGACGAAGTGCACGAAGTGGACGAAGTGCACGAAGTTGACGAACTGGTCGAAGTTGACGAACTGCACGAAGTGGACGAAGTGGACGAAGAAGAAGTTGAAGAAGAAGAAAAAGTGGTACAAGTAGAAAAGAAGAAGAAGTTGAAGAAGTGGAAGAAGTGGAAGAAATGGAAGAAGTGGAAGAAGTGAACGAAGTGTACGAAGCGGACGAAGTTACGAAGTCGACGAAGTCGACGAAGTGGACGAAGTGGACGAAGTGGACGAAGTTGACGAAGTGGACGAAGTGGACAATGTGCACGAAGTGGACGAAGTGGACGATGTGCACGAAGTGGACGAAGTGCACGAATATAGGAAGGGACAACTGGAGGAAGTGGAGGAAGTGGACGAGTTGACGAAGTGGACTAAGTTGACGAAGTGGACGAAGTGGAGTAAGGGGAGGGAAGCGGAGAAGCGGAGGAAGCGGACGAAGCGACGAAGAGGAGGAAGCGAGGATGAGGAAGTGACGAAGCGACGAAGTTGACGAGTGAACGAAGTGGAAGAAGTGGAGAAGTGGAAGGAAGTGGAAGAAGTAGAGAAGTGGACGAAGTGGACGGAGTGACGGAGTGACGCAGTGACGGAGTGGACGGAGTGGACGCAGTGGACGGATTGGACGGAGTGGACGATTGGACGAACTGGACGAACTAGACAAATGCACGAGGTGGCGAAGTGACGAGTTCCAGGAAGTGGACGGAGTTCAGAAGTGGACAAAGTAGACGAAGAGGACGAAGTAAAGAAGTGGACGAAGTTGACGAAGTGGAGGAAGGAGGAAGTGCAGGAAAGTTGACGAAGTGGAGAAAGAAGAAGAAGTGGAAGAAGTAGAAGAAGTGGAAGAAGTGGAAGAAGTGGACGAAGTTGACGAAGTGGACGAAGTGGATGAAGTTGACGAAGTGGACGAAGTGGACGAGCTGGACGAGGTGGACGAAGTGGAAGAAGTGGAAGAAGTGGGAGAAGTGACTAAGTGGACGAATGGACGAAGTGCACGAAGTGGACGAAGGCACGAAGTTTGACGAACTGGTCGAAGTTGACGAACTGCACTAAGTGACGAAGTGGACGAAGAAGAAGTTGAAGAAGAAGAAAAAGTGGTACAAGTAGAAGAAGAAGAAGAAGTTGAAGAAGTGGAAGAAGTGAAGAAATGGAAGAATGGAAGAAGTGAACGAAGTGTACGAAGCGGACGAAGTTGACGAAGTCGACGAAGTGGACGAAGTGGACGAAGTGACGAAGTGGACAGTGCAATGTGCACGAAGTGGACTGAAGTGGACGATGTGCACGAGTGGCGAAGTGGACGATGTGCACGAAGTGGAGAAGTGCACGAAGTAGAGGATGGACGAAGTGAGGAAGTGGACGAAGTGGACGAAGTGGACGAAGTTGACGAAGTGGACGAAGTTGACGAAGTGGACGAAGTGGAGGAAGGGGAGGAAGCGGAGGAAGCGGAGGAAGCGGACGAAGCGGTACGAAGCGGAGGAAGCGGAGGAATGGAGGAAGTGGACGAAGCGGACGAAGTTGACGAGTGAACGAGTGGAAGAAGTGGGAGAAGTGGAAGAAGTGGAAGAAGTAGAAGAAGTGGACGAAGTGGAGGAGGACGCAGTTGACGGAGTGGACGGAGTGGACGCAGTGGACGGGATGGACGGAGTGGACGGGTGGAGAATTGGACGAACTGGACGAAATAGACAAACTGCACGAGGGGACGAGTGGACGAAGTTCAGGAAGTGGACGGAGTTCAGGAAGTGGACAAAGTAGACGAAGAGGACGAAGTTAAAGAAGTGGACGAAGTTGACGAAGTGGAGGAAGTGGAGGAAGTGCAGGAAGTTGACGAAGGAGAAGGAAGGAAGAAGTGGAAGAAGTAGAAGAAGTGGAAGAAGTGGAAGAAGTGGACGGAAGTTGACGAAGTGGACGAAGTGGAAGATGTTTATGAAGTTGACGAAGTGGACGAAGTGGACGAAGTGCACGAAGTGAACGAAGTGTACGAAGTGGACGAAGTGAACGAAGTGAACGAAGTGAACGAAGTGGACGATCTGAACGAAGTGGAGGAAGTGGAGGAAGTGGAAGAAGTGGAGAAGTGGACGATCTGAACGAAGTGGTGGAAGTGGAGGAAGTGGATGAAGTGGGAGAAGTGTACAAAGTGGACGAAGTGAACGAAGTGGACGAAGTGGACAAAGAAGAAGAAGTGGAAGAAGTGGAAGAAGTTGAAGAAGTGGAAGAAGTGGACGAAGTGGACGACGTTGAGGAAGTGGACGAAGTGCACGAAGTGCACGAAGTTACGAAGTGGATGAGTTGAGAAGTGGGACGAATTTGACGAAGTGGCAAAGTTGGGGAAGATGACGAAGTGGACAAAGTGGAAGAAGTGGACGAAGTGACAAAATGGACGAATTGGACGAAATTTGGAAAGTGGGCGAAGTTGACGACGTTGATGAGAAGAAGGAGAAGAAGTGGACGAAGTTGGACGAAGTGGACGAAGGGGACGAAGTGCACGAAGTGCACGAAGTGGACGAAGTGGACGAAGTTGAAAAAGTGGACGACGTTGACGAAGTGGACGAAGTCGACAAAGTTAAGTAAGTTGACGAAGTTGACGAAGTGGACGAAGTGGAAGAAGTGGACGAAGTGCACAAAATGGATGAAGTGGACGAAGTGGAGGAATTGGACGAAGTGGACGAAGTGAGGGGGGGGGGGGGGGTGGTGGGGGGGGGGGGGGGGGGGGGGGGGGGAAATGGAGGAAGTGGAGGAAGTGGGGAAGTTGACGAAGTGGACGAAGTGGAAGAAGTGGACGAATTGGACCAGGTGGACAGTTGACAAGTTGACGAGTTGACTAAGTGGACGAAGTGGGACGTAAGTGGACGAAGAGGAAACTAGAAACAAGGGAAGAAGTGGACGATCTAACGAAGTGGACGAAGTGGTCGAAGTTGACGAAGTGGACGAACAAGAAGAAGAGAACAAGTGGAAGAAGTGTGGAAGTGGACGAAGTGGACGAAGTAGAGGAAGTGACAAATTGGAGGAAGTGGGGAAGTTGACAAAGTTGACGAAGAAGAAGAAGGAGAAGAAGTGGAAGAAGTGGAAGAAGTGGAGAAGTGGACGAAGTGAAGAAGTTGACGAAGTGGACGAAGTGGATGAGTGGACAAAATGACGAAGTGGATGAAGTGGAGGAGTGGACGAAGTGGACGAAGGGGACGAACTGAACGATTGGACGAATAGGAAGAAGTGGAGGAAGTGGACGAAGTGGAGTAAGTGGAGGAAGTGGACGAAGTTGGGGAAGTTGACGATTTTACAAAGTGGACGAAGTTGAAGTGGACAAAGTTGACGAAGTGGACGAAGTGGACGAAGTGGACAAAGTGGACGACGTGGACGAAGTGGACGAAGTGGACGAAGTGCACAAAATGGAACGAAGTAGGAAGTGAACGAAGTGGACGAACGGGACGAACTGAACGAAGTGGACGAAGAGGAAGAAGTGGGGAAGTGGAAGAAGTGGGAATTGACCAAGTGGACAAGCTGACAAAGTTGACGAGTGGAAGAGTGAGGAAGTGAACGAAGAGGACGAAGTTGAAGAAGTGAACGAGGTGGATGATCTGAACGAAGTGGACGAAGTTGACGAAGTGGACGAAGAAGAAGAAGGAGAAGAAAGTGGAAGAAGTGGAAGAAGTGGACGAGTAGAGGAAGTGGACAAATTGGAGGAAGTGGAGGAAGTTGACGAAGTTTGACGAAGAGAAGTGGAAGAAGTAGAAGAAGTGGAAGAAGTGGACGAAGTGGAAGAAGTTGACGAAGTGGACGAAGTGGATGAAGTGACAAAATGGACGAAGTGGACAAAATGGACGAAGGGACGAAGGGGGACGAAAGAACGAATTGGACGAAGAGAAGAAGTGGAGGAAGTAGACGAAGTGGAGAAGTGGAGGAGTGGACGAAGTTGGGGAAAGTTGACGAAGTTTACGAAGTGGACGAAGTTGACGAAGTGGACAAAGTTGACGAAGTGGACGAAGTTGACGAAGTGGACAAAGTTGACGAAGTTGAAGAACTGGACGAAGTGACGAATTGGACCAAGTGGACAAGCTGACAAAGTTGCGAGTGGTAGAAGTGGAGGAAGTGCACGAAGTTGACGAAGTTGAAGAAAGTGAACGAGGTGGACGATCTGAACGAAGTGGACGAAGTTGACGAAGTGGACGAAGAGGAAGAAGAGAAGAAGTGGAAGAAGTGGAAGAAGTGGAAGAAGTGGAAGAAGTGGAAGAAGTGGAAGAAGTGGAAGAAGTGGACGAACTAGATGAAGTGGATGAATTGGAAGAGCTGGACGAGGTGGACGAAGTGGAAGAAGTGGAAGAAGTGGGAGAAGTGGACAAAGTGGACGAAGTGAACCAAGTGAACGAAGTGGACGAATTGGACGAAGTGCACAAAGTCTACGATCTGGACGAAGTTGCCGGAAATTGCACGAAGTTGACGAAGTGACGAAGAAGAAGAAGGAGAAGAAGTTGAAGAAGAAGAAAAGTGGTACAAGTGGAAGAAGAAGAAGAAGTTGAGAAGTGGAAGAAATGGATGAAGTGGAAGAAGTGGAAGAAGGTAACGATGTGGACGAAGTTGACGAAGTGGACGAAGTGGACGATGTGCACGAAGTGGAGGACTCGACGAAGTGGACGAAGTCGACGAGATGGACGAAGTGGACGAAAGGGAGGAAGTGGAGGAAGCGGACGAAGCGGAGGACGGAGGACGCGGGAGTGGAGGAAGTGGAGGAAGTGGACGAAGCGGGACAAAGTTGACGAAGTGACGAAGTGAAAGTGGGAGAAGTGGAAAAAGTGGAAGAAGTGGAAGAAGTGGACGAAGTGGACAAAGTGGACGAAGTGGACGGAGTGGACGGAGTGGACGGATTGGACGGGAGTGGACGCACTGGACGAACTGGACGAGCTGGACGAAGCCACGAGGTGGACGAAGTGGTCGAAGTCAGGAAGTGGACGAAGTAGACGAAGAGGACGAAGTTTAAGAAGTGGAGGAAGTGGAGGAAGTGGAAGAAGTGGAGGAAGGGGGAAGTTGACAAGTGGACAAGAAGAAGAAGTGGAAGAAGTGGAAGAAGTGGAAGAAGTGGACGAAGTGGAAGATGTTATGAAAGTGGACGAAGTGGACGAAGGCGACCAAGTGGACGAAGTGACGAAGTGAACGATGTGAACGAAGGGACGATCTGACGAAGTGGAGGAAGTGGAGGAAGTGGAAGAAGTGGGAGAAGTGGACAAAGTGGACGAAGTGAACGAAGTGGACGAAGTGGACAAAGAAGAAGAAGTGGAAAAAGTGGAAGAAGTGGACGAATTGGAAGAGCTGGACGACGTGGACGAAGTGGACGACGTTGACGAAGTGGACGAAGTGCACGAAGTTTACGAAGTGGGACGAATTTGGCGAAGTTTACGAAGTGGGGAACGAATTTGGCGAAGTGGAGGAAGTTGGGGAAGTTGACGAAGTTTACGAAGTGGACGAAGTGGACGAAGTTGACGAAGTGGGCAAAGATGACGAAATGGACGAAGTTGACGAAGTTGACGAAGTTGACGATGTTGACGAAGTGGAAAACGTGGACGAAGTGGACGAAGTGCACGAAGTGGACGAATTGGACTCAGTGGACGAAGTGGACGAAGTTGAAAAAGTGGGCGAAGTTGACGAAGTGGACGAAGTGGACGAAGTTTTGAAAGTGGACGAAGTTGATGAAGAGGAAGGAGAAGAAGTGGAAGAAGTGGACGAAGTTGACGAAGTGGACGAAGAAGAAGTGGACGAAGTTGACGAAGTGGACGAAGAAGAAGTGGAAGAAGTGGAAGAAGTGGAAGAACTGAAAGAAGTAGAAGAAGTGGAGGAAGTGGAGGAAGTGGAGGAAGTGGACGAAGTAGAGGAAGTGGACGAAGTTGGCGAAGTGGACGAATTGGACGAATTGGACGAAGTGGAGGAAGTGGAGGAAGTGGAGGAAGTGGAGTAAGTGGAGGAAGTTCACGAATTTGACAAAGAAGAAGAAGGAGAAGAAGTGGAAGAATTGGACGAAGTGGACGAAGTGGAAGAAGTGGAAGAAGTGGAAGAAGTGGAAGATGTGGACGAAGTGGAAGATGTTTACGAAGTGGACGAAGTGGACGAAGTGAGCGAAGTGGACGAAGTGAACGAAGTGGACGAAGTGAACGAAGTGGACGATCTGAACGAAGTGGAGGAAGTGGAGGAAGTTGAAGAAGTGGGAGAAGTAGACAAAGTGGACGAAGTGAACGAAGTCGAGGAAGTGGACAAAGAAGAAGAAGTGGAAGAAGTGGAAGAAGTGGACGAAGTGGACAAAGTGGACGACGTTGACGAAGTGGACGAAGTGGACGAAGTGGACGAAGTG
>NW_025912593.1:0-10330 GCF_018835915.1 Vigna umbellata
ACATATATACATTCTAACTTTCCAGAATGCATAGTTATCACTAGTAAAAAGTAGTGGTCTGTTGATGGAAGCACCTTCGGCATACACTTGAGTTTGATGACCGGCCATTTTCGCAAAACTTTGAAAGAATATCAAAGCAAGCTCTGATACCAATTGTCGATATCAGGACAACCGGTATCTTAGAGTCGCGTAGTGGATTAAAATAAGCGAAAAGCGTGTTCGGTCACAACTTAAGTTAAGATGGTCCGTTTTTATAAAATGAGTTTTCTTAGAGAAAATTTATCGAATAGTTGATGTGCGAAAAATGTAAAGAGTTTAAGGAGTAGAAAAATTCAACACAGAATTTTTATCCTGCTTCGAATCAAAAGATTCTACGTCCAGTTGTTAATCACTATAAAAAGTGATTAACGTTTTCACTAAAAATCAGTTTCACAGATTTACAATAGAGTGAATAAAACAGAAAGATAAAACCTTCCTTCGACGAACGAACCGGAAGGGTGCTTCCTTCGACCAACGAACCGGAAGCAAGCAACCACACTTTCCTTCGACCAACGAACCAGAACAGTGCAGTCAGAATCTTCCTTCGACCAACGAACTGAAAGAACAACAGCGTTGCCAACTCGAAGAGAACTGCTCTGACCTTTGACACACAAAGCGCGAGCTTCTCCTATTCACGAGACCAGGCAATGCAATGAACCGGGTTTTTAGAACTTCCTCAATTACACTGTATTCTTAAAAAGCTCACAGTTAACCCTCTAAGGGTTTTCAAAACAACTATGTATAGACAACTGGTCTGAAGTGAAAAGACAGATTAAAACTGCTAGTGATAATCGATTATTGTTTGTGATAATCGATTTTTTAAGTCCGTTACAGGGTTTTTCAAAAACTGATAATCGATTCTTCTGAGGAACAATCGATTATTCCACGGACCTGTGCAGTTCTCATCAGGACCAGTGATAATCGATTATGTGGAGTAATAATCGATTATTCCAGAGCAAAATGATTTTTCAAGAAGGCTCATGATAATAGATTAGTCTACCATATAATCGATTATATACGTAACTAACTTAAAGATACGAGATTTCTAAGTGTTTACAAGTTGAAATCTTTCCTAATACATTGGAAAACTACGAAAGTGCTTTTAAAACAATTATAACTTGATTCTTCGAGTTTTATCACATTTGCAGCATCATCAAAATCTTTTATCTTCAAAGTACTAATGCTCTTCATTGGTAACAATAACCAACGTTAAAAATGAGTGGTGACATTTTTGTAAATAAATATAATTATTAAACGTCATTTAGAATTGTAATTCGACGTAAAAAGATATAAAATGTCGAATAACTTTAAATTCGACATCAAAAGGTCAGTGAATTCAATCAAAATTTAAGTGGGAGATTGAAAATTCATTTACTTTATCTTAGCGCGCGATACCCTCTTCTCTTATCAAAATTTTCTCGAACGGAGTTTGACGAGCATCACATGTAATCTTTCTTTCATTTGATACAAATGCATGTTAATTAATTACTTTATATATGATTTTTGTTTGTTTTGAACTGATTATTTTTGTGCTCTTGTTCTTCATAGGCGCATTCTGCTTTCTCTTTGACTGTGACGAAACTTTATTCCGTCGAACCCACCTTTTGAAAGTTAGTTTTCGTTTTCGTTTTGAAGAACTTATTTGTTGAACTTTTTTATTGTTTATTTTTGTTGAACTTGTTTGTTGTTGTTGTTGTTTAGTTGAACTTGTTTACTGTTATTGTTTGATTGAACTTGTTTGTTGTTGGTTATTATTGTTTGTTGTTGATACTACACTACACGTTCATAGTCCATGCTATATAAAATACTAAACACTGAAATTTGTTGTTTTTTTTTTTGCTTTCCAGGTCTCGTAGAGTTGTAAAAAAGGATCGGAAGTAATTAAAAAAACAAAAAAACTTTACTAACGTCGAATATTGACAAAATTCGACGTAAATTTAACGTCTCTTAATATAACGTCGTTCGCGAATTCGTCGTTAAAAACCCAAAATATTTGACGTTGTACGCGATTTTCTACTAGTAAATTTTGTTATAATAACAATGTAGTAAGAATAATATAACATGTGCGCATGTCATTTTATTTCAACAGATACATATTTCGGCAGTATAGTAAAATGTTTGTTTCTAACTTATATATATTAAGTTTGTGTTTTCTTGATTTTTTTTTAAATGTAACCGTTAATGAAATGTTTAAAAAAATACTTTAAAGAAAAATAGAATTTTAGCAATATTTGATTTTATAGAGAACTTATGCATTGTCACTAAAACTAATGTTTAAAAAATCTCTACATTTTGAAAGAGGAGCCATTAAAAGCTAGGAGACGTAATTGATATTACTACTTTACCTTTACTTTTGTAAATTTTGTATTAATTAAAACTCAAAATTGAGTTAAACATACCTATATATAAAATTAAACGTTAATGTATGATAGATGATATCATGAAAGACAATAAATTATATACTTATTGATTGATATTACATCCAATCTTGGAACCAAACTCTAAGAGTGGATTTACTTTGGAGGAAGGATTTGGGAAGAGTGAGTGGATAGATTTGAGAAGACTTGAAGATGAATTAATTGTTGTTTATTTGAGTGAATTTGAATGTAAGTGATAGTGAATTTGGAAGTAAAGTTTGTGAGTGTTATTGTAAAATTTAATTGATGTGACAGATAAAATAAATTTGTTTATTGGTAAAAATTGAAGATTACCAAAATGTCCATAATTATTAAAGTAATATAAAATTATAATTGTTAATGTTATATTTAATTTTAAAAATGTTTATAAAGAGTTAAAAATCAACATTAATTATTAAAATTAATTTTTTAAATGTAAAAAAATTATAATTTAGTAAAATGAATTTATTTTTAAATATAATATTTTTTGTAATATAATTGAAGCTGTGAATTTGTATTTTGGTTTTCATGAATTAAGTTTTTTGTAGACAAAAATCATGACATGGTACACAAGGGCAGAATTAAAGTCATGGCTGGTTGGGAAAGTGAAACACTTATACTCCCATCGCTTCCAAAATTCTTCTTGTTTTGATGAGAATAGAGGAAATCCATTGAAATGTTATGTTTTTTATCTGCTTTAAATATTGGTCTTCATATCACACTTTTGTATAGTCCACCACTCAATATCTGTAACCAAACAATATCAACCTCATTTGCATGCGGCACCTGGAACACTACGGCGATGTCTTTGGCGACGAAGTCCACCAACTGTGACAGAATCTCGTGGTTTCGCAACTAAAAGCACCCGATCCTGGCGAGGGAATCAGAAACGACATCGTGGAGAGCATCGTCACGGTGGAAGCAGAGCGACACGAAGTATACCTCAAGAGGTGCGTCGAGGTCCTTCTATTTGGGGATGATCTTGTCCGGTTGGACCAGATCGGGGATGCGGAGCGAGGCCTCTAGAAACTCGGTCAAAACATCGTCGTTGGTGATGGTGCATCTCTGGCCAGAAGCCAAGGCAGGTTCTATCCTCCACCTTCATCACATATAATCCAGCATCCATCACCAAAGCAACCTCCAGCTTGGTTGAACATGGGGCCTGCACCTCCACCACGAAACTTGGAACGAAATGCTCCAAGGGAACGAAATACCATCATGTTAGAACCGAATACACCGTCAAACGCTAGGCCAAACGCACATGGAACCGAATATTGTGCTTGGGAACCGAATAACAGCAAGTGGGAACCAAATATAGGTTCCATGTAAATTCTTCCCACCCCTAGAACCGAATACGGGTGGAAGGAAACCAAATACAGCTCCAAAATATTTCATTTCAGTCATTGTTCTTCATCTTCTTCAGCTTAAAACTCGTCTTCATTAACAGAGGAATCAGTTCTTTGATATTTAGAATCGATTGTGTATGTAAAGTTCATAATTCGAACTAGAATTATATAATAGCTAGAGGGTAAATAAGATATTCTACTGACAATCTATCCAAATCTCTTCACCTTCACGGTGGTAAAAACAAATTGTATCAAATCCTTCTTTGTATTTTATATCAAATGAACAGACAAAACATCACAATTCCTCACTCACAAAAACTTCTAAACAGTACTTTTTATTAGGTTTAATGTCTCCATAGGTCCTTATTTTGGTCCGAAATATTAAATAAGTCCCTTTTCTTGTTGGCGTATCAATTGGGTCCCTTTTATTGTAAAATTGATTCAATTAAAGGCCTGCCGTTAAAATTCAACAAACGGCCGTTTAAGTGATGCTAACGTGGCATGGTCGATTGAATGAGTAGTTTAAGTGATGCTAACGTGGCATGGTTGATTGAATGAGTAATCATAAGTGGCATTAAAATTGAGTTTTTTTATTAAAAAATTTGTATGGAGAGAGGTGAAATCAGATTGAGGGAAGGGAAAGGGGAAAATGAAAAAAACACTCGCTGTCGAATCCAGGGATCAAGTGGATCAAAATCTGTGACACCTCGCTCTTCCTTCTCCGAAGGCTTCAATTTACCTATCCCGTCGAGAAGATCATCGAACGCGGCCGGAGCGAAAACGTCATCGTAGGAGAACTTGGAGGAGCTGTTGAGGCCAGGAACGCTGTCAAGAATGTCGTCGTCGTCATGCATAGGTTTGTCGTAGACCGGTTTGTCATGAGTCGGGAGGTTAACAGACTCGAAGTCATAGGACGCGTCTGACTTGCCACCGCCGCTGAAGAGATCGTCAAAGGAAGCGGCGTTGACAGAGTCGTGGCCAACCAAAGAATTGGAAGCTCGAGCGGACAGCGAACCTAAATCGAAGTTGACAGAAGATGAATTGTTGGACGAAGCTTTAGATGCTGCCATTGGCGCGATTTTCCTTGGGGTTTGAACCCGAAATCGCTGGTTAAGAGACCATCGAAATTGTTCATCGAGAGAGAGAGAAAGAGAGAGAGAGAGAGAGAGAGAGAGAGAGAGAGAGAGAGAGATCTAGTGTGCGATGGTATCCTCCGCGTACTGTGCTGGATCCGTGGGAGGGTTCGATGAAGAGAGAACGTCACAGAGGATATAAAAAATTGTACAAACTAACCTGCGTTTCACTTTAACGTCTTTTTTTTTAATTCATTTTTTATTTATGTATTCTCCTTTCATCTTCTGCTTCTTGTTGCTTAATACTGCCTCAGTTAGGTCGTCTTCTTCGTGCTTTGTCTCTTCACTTCTTCTGCTTTTCCAACTGTATTAAAAAATTTGCATCACAGTATTCGTCAAATTCTGTTTGGTGCTATTTTGGGATCGAATCATGTATGTTATGGATTCTTCACCCACGAACCTTGGCACTTCCAACCGAATAGAGAACGTGATTTTTCCCCTTCAAACGAACCCTGATAAATCTGAGTTGCATATCTCAATTAAAGGGACTGTCCTTAAATTCTTTTCATTTTCCCCCCTTTGCCCTTCTGCCCTTCTCTCAATCTGATTTCACCTCTTTCCATATAAATTTTTTAATAGAAAACTCAATTTTAATGCCACGTGTGATAACTCATTCAACTGACCATGCCACGTTATCAAAACTTAAACGACCGTTTGTTGAATTTGACGGGAGGACTTTAATTGAATCAATTTTACAATAAAAAGGGACCCAATTGATACGCTGAAAAGAAAAGGGACTTATTTAAGATTTCGGACCAAAATAAGGACCTATGGAGACATTAAACCTTTTTATTAAGTGAGAGACATTAAACCTTTTTATTAAGTCAACACGACATAGAAATTTTTTATGTATTAAATAAATTATCGATTTCAATCATTTCTTTCATCATATCCTTGATCTGAAATTGGTTTGATAAGTGATTGATTTTACTAAAATTGGTTTCGATTTTTTAAAACAAAATTTAATACATAAAATATAATTTTTTAAAATATATTTATTTGATTTTTGTAATATAAAATAATCGACAAAAGTAAATTTTACATTAATAATCTCGTTACAAATATTTGATTATATAAAAAATTAATAGTCATAATTTAGGATCTAGATATTAGCAGTATAAATTTACCTTTGCCGTTAGTAAAAAGAAAAAAAAATTAATTTGTCAGATTATGTTTTTTTCCAGGAGTAGGTTGTGCTTATTTATTTATTTAGTGATTTTAACTATTTAAATGAATCACTTTCTTGTATCCGTCAACATGTTAATCAAAAATCATTTAAATCTATTCAAAATTAAATAATTTTGTTAATATTATTTTCAATTTTATAAATTAATTACTTTACAATTAATTATATTTTAATTTTAATTTATATTTATTCATATTAAAAATAAATTTGTTACATTCCATTTAATAATATAAAAACTAATGAATAAAACATCATAAATTTTAATAATTCACAGCAACATTAAACATACCAAATATTAATATAATTATTCGGTGCAATATCACACTAACATAGAATATGTACAAGATCAAAGAAATATTATAGAAGTTTTTCAAAAGATAAAGAATTACTATAGAAATATCTAACTAAAAGTTAAAGATAACTCAACAATATTATCAACCTTCACTAAAGACATGTTGGTACCTAATTCATTCTCTACTCACACCAATAGATGATTATTGTAAAGAGAAACATCACATAAAGAAAAGAAGATAGGGTAAACTATAGTGTTTAAAAGAAAACTTCATAAAATAATTTAACCATAAACATATTAGTTCAACATTTATAATATATCATAAATAATATGAATATATATACTGATGACTCCAAATTCAATTATCCGAATAGATACTTTAATATAGAGCTTCACCTGTAGGTTTTCACTCGTAGTAATATTTATGTTATGTAAAGTCATAACATAAGGGTTATCACCCTACAACTCACGAGGTTAATCTTTCACGCATAAGACCAAATGTCTAGGGTAAAGGCCTCATGTCATTCTCTACCCCACCTCATTCATCTTTATATGAGTTGGATGATTGATAGTATATCAAGATACCTCCTCTCTAAACTTTCATAAAATAATTTAACCATAAAAGAAAACTTCATAAAATAATTTAACCATAAACATATTAGTTCAACATTTATAATATATCATAAATAATGTGAATATATATACTGATGACTCCAAATTCAATTATCCAAATAGATATTTAATATAGAGCTTCACTTGTAGGTTTTCACTCGTAGTAATATTTATGTTATGTAAAGTCATAACATAAGGGTTATCACCCTACAACTCACGAGGTTAATCTTTCACGCATAAGACCAAAAGTTTAGGGTAAAGGCCTTATGTCATTCTCTATCCCACCTCATTCATCTCTATATGAGTTGGATGACTGATAGTATATCAAGATACCTCCTTTCTAAACTTTCATATGTCAAGCATACACTAAACATCACCAACACATAATTTCTCCTTGAAATTCTTTCAATAACTAAACCACAGATCAACATATCAAAAGTTGTCTTATATATTCTCACAGTCATTATACTCACCGACAACATTAAGAATGATACAGTTCAATACTAAACAACGAAAGGAATAAACCAAAACATGGAATATAAATTGGTGTTCAACGTCATTTTTCTCTCAAAATGGCTTGTTCAATGACTTTGACTTAAAATGGTTCCAAACCTACAGTAGAAAGTAGTTCTCAATGGTGCCATGCCATCATTCAACACTAAACCCCTTGAAAAATGGTTGCTTAATGGAAAAAGTAGGCGTTTAGCGATTTGGAGCAAAATTACTTCCAAACTTGTAGTACCAAACTAGCACTCAATGCCACATCAGTCCTGTTCAGTGCCATATTAGAAAACAACAACATAAAATATGTGATTTGGGGAACCAAGGACTTGTTCAGATGATCAAATTGATATTATTGACTTAGTGCTTTGTTCAAAGACATTTCTTAATGTTAGAATGAACACTAACCTGTTCAAATGTTCAAATCCTCGATTTTCTCAATCACCACAGTCCAAACATAACCAACACTAAATTCAAGCAATTAAACATACCATACAATTTAGCACAAAAATAACAATCATGTTTAACATACCAAATTCAACAAACAATATCCAACTCACGTATATTAAAGCATCTAACTTCCTTTACTTGACAGATGACCAAAAAGATCTAGGAGTCCTAAGACAACTTCACAAGCAAAGAAAACTTCATCTACTCGTACGAATGATAAAAAGCATTATCAAGACACATCGTTATGATCATTGATTAGCATAGAGTCTTATAAAAGACTCAGACCTCACATGCAAGCTATAATCGCTCACACATAAAACCTAAAAACCAAAGAAAAAGGTAGAAACCAATTTACTGTTTTATAGAAATTGATCAATTATTGTTGAAGACCTCACCGAAAGAATTACATAAACAATTTATGATTTTCAAATAAATGAAGAGAGAATTAGAATATTTAGAGAGTGTAAAGAGCTATAAAGAACAAAAGTTTAGGATATGAGTTTAAATATTAAAACTCGTTTATATAAATTCTATTTATACTTTAAACTTTTAATATTAAAAGGCTGAATATCCTATTTTGTCCCCAGTTTCGCTCGAAAATGTCAAATTAGTCCATCCTTTAAAAAATGCGTTAATTACGTCCTCACTTAATAAAATTTGCATCAATGAAATCCCTTCCGTTAAATCCGTACAAACGGCGTTAATTATTTTTCTCTCTTATTAAGTAACGCCGTTTGTACGGATTTAACGGAAGGGATTTCATTTATGCAAATTTTATTAAGTGAGGACGTAATTGACGCATTTTTTAAAAGATGGACTAATTTGACATTTTCGAGCGAAACTGGGGACAAAATAGGGTATTAAGCCATATTAAAATAACAAAATCTCATTATTTAAAATAGACGATCACTTTTAAGATTTGATTCGACTCTTACAAAATTAACTATATTTTTAATTTATCGTATTACTAAATAATTTTTTTCTATTATATCAATTAATCTATTATAAAGTTTTTATTTATTTCTATCTTTCTATTTTTTCAAACAATTTCGCTTTTTATTCAAATAGGAAAGGTTTTAAATTCTACTTTCTATTATTAGTTTTGTTAAAAAAGGAGCGTTTAGCTTCTCACACCAAGATGGGTGAATTGGTGATGCGTAAAAATGTTTTGTTTCAAAAATCTTGTTCGCAAAGAATGATGTCTTTGAACTTTTCTTGAAACGCAAGTAAGTTTGTATGTAATGCAATAGTAAGCTTAATGGAATCCAATGACAGATTAATCGATTATATGTAGAGATAGGGATCAGAGAAATCAAAAGTTGCTTTTTATACTGGTTCGGCCAAGCCTACATCCAGTGTCCTTCCAATCAACCTGAGTTGGAAGCCAATGCACTATGAAGATCTAGGTTTTTAGAGCGATCTCACGTCAAAATGTAAAACGCCTCTCTAACCCACTAATGTAAAAAATCAATTTTCTTCTTCTAGTTTCTTCTTACAGAAAATCAAATCATGCGTCAATATATAGTATGTCACAAAACAGACACGTTTTAATCGATTAAGCTATTAATGTAGTCGAATACATTTGACAGTTGTAACAAAATAATAGCAGTCAAATGCATTAATTGAATGCGTAATTAATATAATCAATTTGTCATAAATGATTGGTCAACATATTTAAAAATATGACCGTTGTGACAGTTATGTCAAGCATTTAAACAATTTTCAAATCAACAACAAACTTAGTCGAATACAAGTTACATGCAATCGATTAATTAGAAATACTTAACTCATTTTTGAAAACTTTTCTTCACAAAATTCATCACATCACACTTGAAAAATTTTTTTGCAAACCCACGAGTTTTAATCGATTTGAACAATAATGTAATCGCGTTAATTGTTGTTTTGTCACACACTTTAAAGTTAAACAATAGTGCTTATGGTTTTTTCATTTCCGAAAACATATGTTATGCATACACAAATAAAATCACATATCAATCACAGGGGTATGCTATAATCAACACAATAAAGTTCACATATATGTTTTTATAGATATAATAAAATCAGCTAAGGCTGGACATAATTAACTTAGTTACATTAAACTATAGATAATTTATACTATTTTGTATTATAAAAACTAAACTATCTTTATAAAAACTGAGTTTTACTGTTTTGTAGTGCAGTTTAGAAAAACTAAATTTTTTCTATTAAGAGTATAGTTAACTGTTTTAAACTCTGAACTGTATTTTAGGTTTGATTTGAAACTTTTACTTGCTTCGTTTTTTTTTCAGCAACATAAAAGAATAAGAAACAAAGAAACAAAAATACATGTCCGAATTATCTTTTAGATTATATATATATATATATATATATATATA
>NW_025912595.1:0-26916 GCF_018835915.1 Vigna umbellata
AGCAAGTGTGAACCCTGAACAGGAAGAGCAGTTGCTACGAGTTCTTGGAAAACAGCACAGAAGGCTCTTGGGTGGACTTTGGAAGATATACCAGGAATCAGTCCTGCCCTCTGCATGCATAGAAATTGCTGGATAGTGATGCAGTTCCTGTAGGCAGCCTCAAAGGAGGTTGAATCCAAACTATTCAAGATGTGGTGAGGGGAAGTGAGCAAGCTCTTAAAAGCAAGGATGATTTTCCCCATTTCAGACAGTACTTGGGTATCACCAGTTCAAGTGGTTGCCAAAGAATCTGGAATGACAATTGTAAAGAATCAAGAGGGAGAATTTGTGCCTACCAGAGTGCAATAAGTGGAGGGTTGTATTGATTACAGAAAGCTAAATCAAGCCACAAGGAAAGATCACTTCCCTCTTCCCTTCATAGACCAAGTCATTGAGAGGTTGGGCAGGTAAACCTTTTTACTGTTTCTAGATGGCTTTTCTGGTAATGCAGATTCATATACACCCTGAAGATCAACATAAAAACCACATTTACATGTCCATTTGGCACTTATGCTTACACTAGGATGCCATTTGAACTATGTAATGCTCCTGCACTTTCCAAAGATGCTGTTGAGTATTTTTTCAGAATAATAGAAAGTTGCATGGAGGTTTTATGGATGACTTCACGGTGTTTGGAACTTCATTTGAGGAATGCCTAGGCAATTTAGAAAAAAGTTTTGAAAAAGTGCATTGAAACTGATTTGGTCTTAAAACTTTGAAAAATGCCACTTTATGGTCAATGAAGGGGTAGTGCTAGGACATGTTATTTCTGAAAAGGGCTTCCAAGTAGATAAATCTAAGATAGATGTGATTTCTGCCCTACCTTACCCTTCCACTGTGAAGGAAGTGCGTTCTTCCTAGGAGATGCAGGCTTTTATAGGCGATTCATTCAGAATTTCAGCAACATAGCCTTGCCACTGTCTAGACTCCTTCAAAAGGATTCAATCTTTGAATTTGATGAGGCTTGCAAGGGAGCCTTTGATGAGCTAAAAGAAAACTCACCACTGCACCAATTCTTCAACCTCCAAACTGGGAATTACCTTTTGAATTGTGTGCGATGCTTCAGACTTTGCACTGGGAGCTATGCTATCCCAGAAAAAAGAAAAGATCCCTCATGTCATTGCATATGCGTCTAGGAACCCTTGATGTGCCCAGAAAAAATTATACCACCACAGAAAAGGAGTTGCTGGTAGTCATTTTTGCTTGGAGAAGTATAGGCTATATTTGCTGGGATCAAAAACTGTGGTTCACACAGACCACTCAGCCTTGAGATTTTAATGAAGAAAGCTGATTCAAAACCCAGCTAATGAGGTGGCTGCTTCTGATGCAGGAATTTGATATAGAATTAAGACAGAAGTGGAGCCTTAAATCAAGTGGCTGATCATTGAGCAGAATAGCAGGAAAGGAGGAAGAAATTCCACTAAATGAAAAGTTTCCAGTGAGTTTATATTTTCCTCTGACTCAACCTCCCTGGTATGCTGAATTGGTTAATATTTAGCTGCTGCTGTTTTTACCTGTTCATGCATCTAGGCATTATATAGATAAATTGAAATCTGATGCAAAGTATTATGTGTGGGATGACCCTTATTTGTGGGTTTGTAGTGATAAAATCATTAGGAAGTGTGTGCCTGATACTGAAATAAATGGAGTCCTGCATGGCTGTCATGATACATTGGTAGGAGGTCACTCTGGCCCAACCAGGACAGCTAGAAGAGTGTTAGATAGTGGGTTCTTTTGGCCCACTCTTTTCAAAGATGCCTATAATTTTGTGAAGAGTTGTGAGGTTTGTCAAAAGGCTGGGGAATATAACTAGGAGAAATGAGATGCTCTGCAGAATATATTGTTTTGTGAATCTTTGATGTTTGGGGCATTATTTATGGGACCCCTGCCAAGCTCATTTGGGCATTCTTACATTCTGTTGGCTGTAGATTATGTGTCTAGGTGGGTAGAGGCAAAAGCAACCAAGTCTAATGATGCTAGAACAGTCTCAAAGTTCTTGAAGACTAACATTTTCTGCCAGGTTTGGGGTTCCAAAGGCAATAATTAGTGATCAAGGCACACACTTCTGCAATCAGCTTATAGCAACACTTCTGAGCAGATATGGAGTTAACCAATAAGGTGTCTACACCTTAACCACCCACAAACAAATGGGCAGGCAGAGGTATTTAACAGAGAAGTAAAGAAGCTGCTCCAAAAGCTGGTACAGCCAAATAGGAAAATTGGAGTGAGTTGCTAGATGAAGCACTGTGGGCACAAAGGACAGCATACCGTACACCTCTTGGGATGTCACCTTTCAGGATAGTTTTGGCAAATCATGCCATTTACCAGTAGAGATTGAACACAAGGCATTCTGGGCTGTTAGAGGTGTAATTTGGAGTATAATGAAGCTAGGAAGCAGAGGAATTGCAAGCTACAAGAGCTGGATGAAATTAGGCTGGAGGCTTATGAAACTCAAGGTTTTATAAAGAGAAAGTGAAGAAATTTCATGATATGAATATATCAAGGAAAGAGTTCAGCATTGGGCAGAAAGTGCTTCTGTACAACTCCAAGATGAAGCTGATTGCTGGCAAGCTTAGATCAAAATGGGAAGGTCCATATATAAATAGTCAAAGTATTCCCAAATGGGGCAGTGGAGATGAGGAAACCAGAGGCTAATAAGTCATTCACAGTCAATGGTCATCAATTAAAAATCTTCCAGGAGAAGCCGCCTTTAGAAAATGAGAAAGTACATTGAGTTTAATGATCCAGTTATAGAAAATTTACTTGAATAAACTTTATTTCATCCTTTTCTGCTTTGTTTTTTTTATTTTAGTTTAGTACTGTGTTGATTCTCATACTGTAGATTTTATATTCTGTTTTCGTAATGTTTTTTTTTTTTTATTTTTGTGCTCGTTAGTAGTTCTGACTTGTATATATTCATTGCTACTGTTTGTATATCTGTCCTGATTCTGTGATGCTTTTGGTCTTTAATTTGAAAAGTTGTTGGTAATACTGTTTGTGTTGCTGGATGCTAGTCAATACATCTGTTGAGGAGGTTAGGTTGAATTAAGAAGTGTGTAATGAAAAATTTTATTTTTTCTCTGAATCTGCAAACTAACAGGTGTTCATAGCTGTGAGAGTTGAAAGTGTATGACCAGGGCTAATCCAGCCCTTGCTTACCCTGGATCCAGAAATTGGTAGGAATAGGAAAGGAATCAAAAAGGAGAGGAACCAACTTGAATCTGAGGCTACTGGATCATTTCCAACCATTTGAGTGTTCATCAGATACATCTGAGACTGAAGACATGACTGTTGAGCAGAGAGAGAACATTAAAGGAGCTGGCCAATCAGGAAATTGGATTCCAGCCCCTATGTATCCAAGTGCCGTATGTGCAGGGGCTCCCAACTTTGATCTTAGATCTGGATCATTCAGCTTCTGGCAAGGTTCCAGTTTGTTTTTATTTCTTTGCAATTTATTTCTTGATTTTTCTTTTATATAGATTAGATTTTTTATTCTTGTCTCTTTAATTTCATTGTTTCATATTTCATTTCCCCACCTTGTTTTAGTAGTTATTAAATAGTAAATAAATACAAGATTAACTCTACACTTTAGCTTAATTTGTACCGAGTCTGAGGATTGATACCTAGGTTGTCCCTTTACTACATTAGTGGGGAAACTTAGTTTGTTCTGTTTTTGCGCGACGAAAAACGGTTTAACAAATGCCCCTTAAGTGTGGGGGTGGGAAGGTATAGGTTGGTTAAATGTTTTTTTATGTATATAGCTTTGTTAGCATCTGTTTTAGTAATAAAATAGGGGTATTTTTTTTCTGAACTGTTTTCTCTTAGTTTAGGTATGGTTTGGTTATAAATCCCTAGAGTAGTTTACTATTCTTGCTTAGTCTGTAAATACTTACTCCTGTTACTGATCCATTTTAGTTTAGTTGTTAGTTTGTTGGTAATAGTTTTTAGGTCTTTTAAGTTCATTCATTTTTGGTTTATGTTGTTTTAGCTTAGGTTTTTTACTGTTTTTTTAATCGTTTTAGAACTTCTTTTAGGTCCCTTTTTCTTTGGCTTATTTCTATATTTCTCCTCCTTTGTAGTTACTTGTTCTGTTTAAGCTCTTGATTAGTTTCATGCTTTGTTTCAAGTTTTCAATTAGGATTTTCTTCATAATTAGGTTATTTCTTTCTGCTACTGTTTTA
The DNA here is from genome assembly GCF_018835915.1 of Vigna umbellata. Next base: position 4,221 of record NW_025912595.1, read on the forward strand.
AAATTTTTCTGAATCTGTTTAGCTTTTCTTTTCAATTGCTTTGGTTATTGTCCTTGTTTAGGTAGCTTATAGGAATAGGTTAGGTTTATCTTCTGTAAATATATTAGGTAGTTTAGGACTGATTCCAGGTTCCTTTTATTTCTCTAACCTTTGTTTCTATTCTTTTAGATTCTGTTTATGCTTATCTTCATTCTTTGCTGATTTCATTCAAATTTTGCTTATTTCCTTATATTAGAATTGTCAAGAGTAGACTTAGCTTTGGATTTGGGCAAAAGTAGTTCTAGCATTAATTTACAGTCTTTAGTTCATTTCAATTCAGTAATCTTTGCATAGAGAGTAGCAAGTCAGTTTTAACAAATTTTAAACCCTTGAGAGATTTTGGACCAGCTTTTGTCTTTCTTGTGTGATAACATGCATGTTTAATTTTCATTCTGATTTTGCATTGATTCTTTTGTGATGTGCTTGCTCTTGGTAACTTTGAATATGATCTAGGCATCCTTCATTTTTCCAGTTTAGCTTATCCATTTCATTCCTTACCATTGCACCTTATATGAGCCGTAGCCTCTTTCTTGCTTTCCATCCATTTCAATCAGTTCCCTCAACCAATCATTCCTCAGAGACTTGTGAGATGTAGGGAGAAGTCTAGAACTTGGTGAGTGCATGAAAAATAGTGAGGCCAGAAGTGAAAAAAAAATGGTTGAAAAACCATCTGTTGGTTGAAAAGCAAAGAAACAGGTTCTGGACAATGCAAACACATCAGCAAGCATTGCCAACAGATGACCTGATGATGAAATAGAAAGAGAACCAGAGCAAAGAAAGAAAACAATATCGACCAAAGGATTTGAGAAAAAGCAGTATGGCCTGAGTTCTAGTTGTATCCCTTGTTCTGCACATTTCTTGCGTATCCATTTAGTTCCAATTCTTTGTCTGTTTTTCCATGTCATTCCATGAACATCACATAGCCCTGAAAGACCTATTGATTTAGAGAAGCCTTGAAGTGAAGCATGTCATTTGAGAGTCTTTTCAAAGTTGTGAATGGTAGTTGGCATGACTGATTGAGTGAAACAGGATGTCCCTAACACTTGAGTGATCTTGAGGCATACACTACACCTTGTGAGGTTGAGACGACTGCTTGTTTAATGTTTGCTTTGTGGATAGAGTTGATTAAGTGTTATAATGCTTGCTGGACATTGGTGAAGTTTGATCTATGTTGAGAATCTTTCGGTTTTTGCGGTTTGATGTTGATGAAAGAGCTAGAAATGGTTCGATTTTGCAGGTTTGAAGTGAATGCTGAAATAGGATTTAGAGAGTTCTGTTGTGTGTCTTTAGTCTTTCTTTTAGATCAGTTTGCTTTGCTTTTACTTTTTAGTGTGTCCCTGCCCAGGAGGGCAGTGTCTAAGTGTGGGGGTGGATAACTATACAAATTTGCATTATTTGTGTTTAGAAGATTGTTGTAGTGCATTTTTGTTTTATTTCTTAGAATTAAGATTAGTTTTATGTTTTCTTTTATTCGTTAGTTTTATAACAATTAGTTAACAAGAGTTTTTGGGTGAATTCTTAGCATTTGGTTAATAATTAGGAAATGAGTATTCTTCTACCGAAATTCATCAATAAAAATGTTTTTGTTTCTTTGATAATTCCTCTTCTTTTCTTAATTGTTGTTTGATTTTTACAGATGGGCCAACATTTGGGCCATAATAGAAGTTGATTGGAGTGCTGAATAGAAATAAGCTGCTGAAATGGAAATTGGGCTTAGTTGACAAATGGGCTATTGAAGCTGCTTGGGCTGATTGGAATTTAAATTTTTGGAGCTATGCACAAGCTTTGGCCAACGCTATGCTGGAAACTGGGCCGCCGTGGTTAATGAAAATGATGTGGGCTTAGGTGAAACGGGTGAGTTTTTAGCGGGAGGACAGCTGTTTGGGGGATCATGTGAGTAGTAAACTCTTGGAGAAACACACTCTACGGTGCACATTCACTCTGGAGAAAGAGTTAGTGCAGTCATGTGCTGGACAGTGAGCAGTGCACGAGCTGACCAGCGAGAAAAAGGTGACGAGCACTCCAAATAACTGGCACTTGACCGTGTGAGGAGCTGAATCAGTGGAGAGGTTGAAGCATGATCGGAGGGTTGGTATCAAAGTAGCTCAAGAAGGGTGGCTAGTCCGAATTAGAGCAGCGCGAAGGTCACAGCACGAGTGTTCCCATCTGCCCAACTTTTTTTCTTTTCCCCTTTCCTTTTCCCTCTTTCGTTTCTTTTGTTTTCTGACCCCTATAAAAAGGGCTTTACCTTGTAAATAGGACACTTTGCACACTGGAGATACATTTCTGTTCATAGTTCTAAGCTCTGTAGATTGGGTATTTTCCACTTTCTATAGAGTAGTTCCGTCCTCTTTGCTTTTAGAGTGCACATCACGGTGGTGACAGCGCGGTGACTCTGATTGAGCATGTATTCGGTACAATTTTTGTAATTTTCTTTTCTCGTTAAAATACAGTTTGTTCTTGATGTTTCACATGTTCAGTGTTTTGATATTCTGTTATGTTTCGTGCTGTGTGTTTCTTGTGTTGTTTCAATGAATAAACGAATTGGACTGTGACTCTTTGCATTCATATTTCCTTTTGGAATCAAATTACTCTATTTTGAGCATTCACTTTCGAGATGTCTTCTCGAGCCAAAGATGAGTCCAGTAAATAAAAACTCATTCAGTTTTGTGTTTTTACTTTTTCTTCTATATTTTGTGTGGTGATTTTAAATCTGGAATTGAATTTTATTTGAGATTTGTGAAGGAAAATATCCGCATTTCTACATCTGTTTTGGATGTAATGTGACTCCATAGTGAGCATGACTTATCAGAGTGTCTTCTGAGAGATGTTAAGCTTCCATAATTGTCAGATTAAATTCAATTTCAGTGTTGTTATATTGTTCTTGTTTTGTTTCAATTATGATTTCTGCTTCCTATTTTCTATTTGATGATATATAGATTAGGTTCAGTTTTAGTTTTGTTTTCTGTGCTGTTAACTGTTAACATTCATAGGTTATTTTTAATTGCATTCAGTTCTCATTTTAGTTTAGGTTCTGTTCTGTTATCATAGATTCTATAGTTTAGTTTAGGTTTTATTTTCTTGCATTTATTTTTCTTCTTTTCTTTTTAAACATTTTCGTTTCTTACTGTTTTTTTAATTTTTCTTTGTTTTAATTCTGTTTCCCCCTGTGAGTTAGTAGTTAGTAAATAAATACAAGAATTAATTCTATACTTTAATCTTAATTTTAGCCGAGTCTTTGGATTGATACCTAGGTTGTCCCTATACTTCATTAGTGGGGAAACTTAGTTTGTTCTGTTTTTGTGCGACGAAAAGCAGTTTAACAATAACATTTGTCATTCAATTTGGAAATTAGCATGAAATTAACAACATAAAAAAATTAAGATTGAAAAATACGATAAAAGATCACCAGAATTGGTCTTTGACTAACATTACAGTAAAATCCTGGACAACATACATTCTTTGTTCAAGCATTCACATAAGAGTATCTTGCTTTAATTCCTTAAAACAAGTTCTAAAATTATCTATTAAATTATTAATTCCTTAATTAATTCATCAGATAATTTTGCATTAAATTCAGATGTTGAGAATGACCAAAAGCACAGAAGTTATTTATAGCGTACATACTTTTAGTTTCTTTTCTTATGTTTTTTGTTCTAAAAATACTTCCCAGTACAAAAGAACTTTTAAAGAGAATTATACTTCCGTATAATCAAAAGCAAGTCAAGAAAAGAACAAGAACAGAAACATATATTGCATAGGAAATTTACATTAATGTATCGTCATACAACCAATTCCAATGAACAGAAAAATTAGCCTATCCTAGACATTTCAAACGTACTCTTTACAACAATTCCTTGTAGAAAGTGAAGTCTTGATGTCTTGAAAGGTTTCATGATCATGTCCTGCAGTTCTGCAGTATTTTTCTCGGTTTTTTTTTGTGTCAGAAGATTCTTTCTGCCTTTCTGTCACGTCTTTTTAAGCCACTTAACTTAATTAATTTGCTCAGCGCACAAGCATGTGTGCGCTCTGCGAATTTTCAAATTGCTGCTTCTTTAACTGGTGATATTCGCGTAGCGCACAGGTGATAGTGCGCTATGCGAATTTATTCCTGCTGGCTTTGCGAATTTTGGCTTGCACTGAGCGAGAATTGGCTGACAAAGTCCAAATAATACACCCTTTCCTATACAATATTTTACATAACAATCTACTCCCTATTACAACTTTTCACTGAGGAACAACATGAATAGTTACAAGATTGAGCTCATTTATAAGTGTAAAAACAACTCTTTTTCACACTTATCAACTCCCCCAAACTTGAACTATTTCATGCCCTCAGGAAATCACAGAAAGAACTGAACAACACAACAGACATTTGACATTTTGATAAAATGACTTTGCACATCAGAAAAAATCACATGCGCTCCCAAAGATATCAAACAAATATGACATGGTGCATTACTCACAAAATCAACCTGTGCATATAATAGTAACAACCAGATCAACATTTATCATTACTCACCACTCAAGTGTTTGTCCTCACATGACAGTAGAATTGTCATAGAACTTCATCAGCTTTTGCATTTCATTTGATTCACACACTATTGGTTAAGTCCAAAGGTCTTTTCATGTTAAGGCTTTTCTTGGCTATTAAAAGAATCATGGTTTTTCTTGGATTCAAAGACACCTATTAAGAAGAGAACAACTTCAATTCCCAATCTAGTACTCAAATCCCAAAATATATCATTCATCACATACCATTTTCTTTCACAGCTTAACCTTCTTTTTCAATTTGAGCATCCTTTTTATCATTATTTTTTTTTATATGATCTTTTCTTTCCCCAAACTTAAATTCAACCTTAACCTCATTTAAAGCATAATACATGTTCTCTTCTAAGGTGTAAGGTAGGATAACATAATAGGCTCAAGGTGAAAGAAAGAAATCAAGGCTCAAAGAGGGTTTGCAAATGTAGCACAGTATCTTAAGGTTGGCTATCTGGCCAAGTAACTGTATAATCAATAACAAACAGAGCCTTTTTCATCCTTAACCAAAAAGTGGGTATATGTACGTAGAAGCAAAATCATGCAAAAGCCAATTCCATATCTAGACAACTCAATATCTCTCAATCAATATATATGCTCTCAACACTCACAGATCTGGTCATATTCATACACACAATAAAAATTTGTAAGCACAGTAACCACAAACATACATGTCATCATCCTCAAGAATCACATAACTTAATCAGATACTTGATAACGCTAATTCTTACCATTATCTAAGCATCATTTTAATAGCAAAATGAACTCTTTTCTAGCTTGTAACTCGCTTAATCCTCTAATTTATCTTAGTTTTATGAATAATTGTGTTTTGGGCTACTTTGATGTAATTTCATCTATAATCCCTTATTTTGTAGCTAATAATGTGCTTGGAAGAATCTCCAACAATGTATAGAGCTGAACCAACCACAAGAAGCAAGCACATCTGCAGAAAAAGAGAAAACGATGCAGTGCAGAAAAATCAGGCCGGGCCCCCTAGGAGGAGGGTTGAGCGCCACCTGCAGAGAAGCTGATTTCTGGTGTGCTCGAGCTGGGCGCCCCAGAAAGGGGGCTGAGCGCCAGTTTCTGCGCACTAGTCGCGCCCCAAGAGGGGGGTCGGGCGCAAGTTTTTGCGCACCAGTCGCACCCAGGAGGGGGGCTGGGCGCCAATTTCTACGCACCAGTCGCGCCCTAGGAGGGGGGCCGGGCGCCAGTTTCTGCGCACTGGTCGCGCCCGGCCGCCCAGGAGGGGGGCTGGGCGCCATTCTCGCTGATGTGGCAGATTTGAGCTCATTTAACCCTAAAACGCAAAGGAGTTTGGGTCTTTTGTAGTTTGGAGGCGCGATTTCACTCAAAGGAGAGCTTGAAGGGCTGCTAAGGGTTGTGGGAGCACTTCCTTCTTCCTCTTTGGGTTCTTCTTCGGGTTCTTCTTCTTCTTCTTCCATGGCCATTTTGTAAGCTTAAAGGCTCTCCATGGAAATGGAGAGCTAAACCCATCTTGTTGGGGTTAGTTATAGCCTTTGAATCTTGTGTAATTGTTGAATGATTTGAATATATATATATATATATGCCTTTTCTATCAATTGCTAGTATTCTTGTTTCCAATCTTAAAGCTTGCATGTAATGGAGACGTTCATGACTTGATTTTGGGGTTTCATGGGTTATGGGGACGTAAGATGGAACCTAGAACTGAAACAGGAGTCCTTGTGGTTCATTGATTCTAGGGATGGAAGATGATTCACATGTTGTCTTAGATCCAGTTCTTAATGCAGGTTTTGCTTGTTAATTAGTCAAGAGATTGATAGTTAATAGGTAAAAGTTAGGCTCTTTCACCTAAGGGATTAGGGCTAGAGTAATTTTGTGGGTTGACTTTACTTAATTGATGGAAAAGAGATGAAATTGTGTTTGCACAAGAGTAAATTGGTGAAACCTAACCTTAACAATGTGTTTTCATATCATTTCTAGTCTATTCATTTCTAAGTGTGTTCAACACCAAAGTCCAACCATTGTAAATACTCTATGTTAAATTCCTTGCACACCAACTGTTTGATAAAATACCAAAAAGAGTTTCTTGTGTTATTTTGTGTACTTTGATGTCTAATTGATTTATGAATGGAAGAATTATCATGTGTTGCACAAGTCCCTTGGGGGAGAACGATATTTATCACTTGCTACGCTGCGGCAGGTGCACTTGCCGTTTGTTTTGCAGTTAACAATACTGCATAATCATTAAATCAAAACACAATTGTCTTTACAACCACAAACATAAATCAACTAAACAAAGTTCCAAATAATAACAACTGAACTCAAAAACAACATGACCCAACACAGCCCCAACTGAACTTTACTGGCATAATGAATAACGTGAAAAACTTTGCCACGTCTCTGTCCCAATACAGCCCCAATGGCATAGTCACTAGCATCACATATTAACTCAAAATCTTGAGTCCAATTTGGTGTGACTACAACAGGGGCTGAGACTAGCTTCTCTTTCAATATTTCAAAAGCATTTAGACACTCCTCATCAAACTCAAACTAAATGTCTTGCACAAGCAAATCGCAAAGGGGTTTAGCAATCTTGGAGAAGTCTTTTATAAATCTCCTATAAAATCCCACATGTTCAAGAAAACTTCTTACCCCTTTGACATTTGTTGGAGGTGGTAGCTTTTCTATCACATCAACCTTAGCTTGATCTACACCTATCCCCTTGGATGAGATCTTATGTCCTAATACAATTCCCTCACGAACCATAAAATGACATTTTTCCCAATTCAACACAAGGTTTGTGGCAATGCATCTTTTCAAGACTACATCCAGGTTCTGCAAGCATAAATCATATGATTTGCCAAAGACTGAGAAATCATCCATGAAAAATTCTATGCAATTCTCAACAAGATCAACAAAAATGGTTAGCATGCAACGTTGGAAAGTGGTAGGAGCATTACATAGACCAAATGGCATCCTTCGGTATGCAAACACACCAAAGGGACAAGTGAAAGCAGTTGTTTCTTGGTTTTCAAGATTCACTACTATTTGATTGTACCCGGAATAGCCATCCAGGAAACAATAGTAGGCTTGTTCTGCCAGCCTTTCCAACATTTGATCCATAAAAGAGAGAGGAAAATGGTCTTTCCTGGTGGCTTGATTTAATTTCCTATAATCAATACACATTCTCCACCCTGTGATTGTTCTTGTAGGAATTAATTCATTCTTATCATTCTGAACAACAGTCATACCCCTTTCTTAGGAACAACATGCACAGGACTCACCCAAGCACTATCAGAGATAGGATATATCATTCCTACTTCAAGTAATTTAAGTACTTCCTTTCTCACTACCTCTTTCAAAGTTGGATTCAATCTCCTTTGTGGTTGTGCTATGAGTTTATAGTCCTCTTCCATCATAATCTTATGCATGCAATAAGTTGAACTTATACCTTTCAGATAAAAAATATGCCAACCTATTGCCTTTTTATTCTCTTTTAAGATTTTAACCAATTTTGCTTCATCATTTTTTGACAGAGAATTGCTAATGATAACTGGCTTCTTGGAATTTTTCTCTAAAAACACATACTTAAGATGATCAGGCAATATTTTCAATTTCATCTTTTCTTGATCATCTAAGTTAGCCTTTTCTAATTTTTCCACTCTCACATCAGTGGATTTCTCTTCTTTCAATCTTTCTAGATGTTGTGAAATATCCTCTACTTCATATTCCTCTTCTAAAGTAAGTTCCTCACATGAATTTATCAAAACACGCTCTAAAGGAGATTTCACATACATCTGACTCTTTACCTTCTCAACCACATCATCCAAAACTTCTACTCTGAAACAATTTTCTTTATCTCTTGGGTGTTGCATTGCTTCCACAACATTGAAAGTTATTGTCTCATCATGCAACCTCACCTTAAGATGGCCATCATCAACATCAGTTATCACCCTAGCAGTTTTCATAAAAGGTCTACCAAGTATAAGGGGGACTTTAGTATCCTCCTCCATATCTAAAATAACAAAATCCACTGGAAAAGTGAATTTGTCCACTTTCACTAAAACATCTTCAATAACTTCATATGGGTACTTGACAGACTTCTCTGCAAGTTGAAGTGTCATCCTTGTTGGTTTTACTTCCATGTCCCCTATTTTCTTTAACATAGACAAAAGCATCAAATTAATACTTGCACCTAAGTCTATCAATGCTTTTCCAATGGGGAGTTTTCCAATTGTGCATGGAATAGTAAAACTACTAGGATCTTTGAATTTTGGTGGTAGAAGTTTTTGGATGATTGCACTACAATTCCCTTGCACCTCAATTGTTTCTTCTTCAATGTACTTTCTCTTCTTGGTCAACAAATCCTTCATAAATCTGGTATAAGAAGGCATTTGTTGGAGTGCTTCTGAAAAGGGAATTGTGATTTCTAACTTTTTAAAGAGAGCCATGAACCTGTCCAAAAACCACCCCCACCATGTGTTTGATCTAATGACTGAACCAATTTTGGTCCTTGAGAGATGACCTAGGAGTCATTTCCTAGTATATACTTCACTTTATTGCATATTAATTTGATTCGGGTACAATCTCGATCAGTCATTGTGTGTGGAAAGAAAAAATGATGATTGTATAGGGCAGGACATGATGGAAACCATCCTTGGAGCTTGATGAAGATCCATCCAGGAAGCTACAACTTAAGCTAGGGCTAGGAGAATGGAAGAAAAAAAAGGACTTCAAGGACTTCCACTCTTGTAGAATATGGTACTTTCAAGCTTGTTCTTGGTTTCTTTTAAGCCATGTAAATATGGACATAAGTCTTTGTTTTAGGCCTTGTATTTTTGCCAAGATATCTTGTCAACTCCAGACTTGCTTTCACGTTAATGATTTCTGAAGTTCAACTACAACCAGCTCAGAGGTCCAAAAGATATATGTTTTTCGTCAATGGAACGATCTCTAAGTCTAGTTTCTGAAAAGAAAGAATAATCTCATTTGTAGCTTTATGAAGAAATTTATGTGTAAAAACTCAACAAAGGTCAAAGTTGACAAAATGATGTCCTGAACGAGTTTTGGGCTTGTTTCTTGAGTTGGAATGCATGGGACATGATCCAGCTTATTTTTGGCTTGCTTAAGTCTTAAGGTACTTGGAGAAAGGCTCCCTTGCATGTGATTAGATAAAGGAAAGGTAAGATGTGATTGAATGAAGAAAGGGCAAGATGTGATTGGATGAAAAAGAGGTAAGAGGATCTCATTCGTTCCCCCTTGGCCAAAGAAGCTTCTAGACTATTTTTAAATGCATGTACTCTAGGTCTTTCCTTCAACTATAAAGGGAGAAACACCCCTCTAGTATTTTTTTAGAACTTGAATGATATTAGAGAAACTTTTCCAAAATTGCAAGTCTATCTTCTTGGTTCTCATTGGAGTTGTCTTATATTCTTGACTTCTTCTTCCTTTCCCTACAAGGTTGGCCCAACTTCCTTCAAAGAAACCTCACCAAACCACAACCTTCAAGAATTCTTCATCACTTCTAAATTTCTTGTGTTACATCATCTAATCTCCTTGGAGCTTCATCAACAAGGTTGAAGAAGCACCTTCATCATTTGGTATAGGGCTATGGTCACTATCTTGGAGGTCTACAAGATATAAGTGTAATAGTTCTTATCCATTTTTGTTGTCATTTTCGTGTTGACTCATGTGACCCACCTTGTTTTGTGTGTTGTTTTAATCCATGTATATATGTTATATGATTTGAAATTTTGATTCAAACTACTTGTTCTTCTTGAATCAATCCATGTTTGTTCCTTAGAATTTCCATTTTCTCTATGAATATGTACAGACTTTTGTGTAATGGGTCATGGGTTTGGGTTACGTTTTTAGTCTTTTTCTTTGATTTTAGGATCCTAAGTTTTGTCCAAGTCTTGTGAATCCAAAATTGTCATCACTTCCATGTTAAACATTTGAATTTCTTTGCAAAAGTGAAAGCTACCACTTTCCAAAGAATAACGTCAGATATGGGTTTTGGTATGTACATTGAGTTTCGTATAGGTTTGATGCTTGTGTTTAGTTCCTAAACAAGTTCCTAGTATTAGGTTTCCATAGAGTCTTTTTTTCAAATTATCAAATTACTATTTGCTTCCTTATATTTTCTACATATATTGATTGTTTTAGCCTTAATTATAGGTATAAATGTTAATGAATATATGTTGGTTGTTATTGTCTGAAAATTGTAGTAAAGAAAAGAAAAGTTGATAAAAGTAAAAAAAAAAAGAAGAAAAGAAAAAAGGACAAAAGAAGTAGTATAAAGATTCAAAATAAAAAAGGGTGACAACAACAACTAGGAAATCCATTTTGGACTTGAAAATTATTGTATTTTGGTGATTGCTGAAAATTGTCCTACACTGGCTAAGTCTTTTGAACTTTGATTCTTTAGTTTGTTTTGGTTTTCTTCATCTATTCTAGCACCTTTCTTTAGGATTTCCTTTTGAGTACCTACTTGATTGCGTGCCTTAATTTTTTTCTTGTCATTTCTTTGTTTTCCTTACGTCTTGTCTCATCTAATTCCATTTGAGTTTAGCTTCCAAATTGTGCTTTGTTGCTTTCTTTCTTTGGCCTCTTGAGTGATTAAAAACATCTTGTGGTTTGTGCTTCCTTTTTCGAGTTTGACTTACATTGAAGGGAACATTTTAAAAGCTTGAAAGAAGGCTACTAAAAGCACTCCTTTAAACTTGGAAAAGAGGAGACATTCAGGACTTTGAGAGACACACCACGAGAGGACAAAACACTTGAAGAAACCAAGCTTTTAGGACCACTTATGTGCATTCTTTACTTGTATACATATCATGAAACCTTTGACTTCATTGTAATTTTTGTTTCATTTTGTTCTTTGCTTGTTGTCTTGGGAAAATGTCATTGGTAATATCCTATCTCCATAGCTAAACTTATGTAATAGCTTAATTTCCATCTTAGAAGTGAAGGTGTGTCAAGAGGCTCCTAATTGTCACTTGCATCTTCACAATAGGTCGTTAGCTTTTGCCATTCTTACATAGCATTTACTTTCCTTCTATACTTTTCTTTGTTTCCTTTTAAGTCTCCGTGATATTTAGGTTGTTTGTAAGCATCTTAGATAAACCTTTCTTTGGAAGATTTTTACCTATAAGCTTAGGTAAGGTTAATCTAAGAAAAATCTGTCTAGAAAAGACTTGGTTTCTAAGCTTGTTCATTGCAAGTCACCTCTTCTTCCTAGGATTTACTTAGAGCATCCTTACTCTATTGTTTCTTTCTAGAAATCCTTCATCCAAAAAGATAAAACATCATTTGTGAAAACCTTTTTCATTCATAGTTGTGAAGTGTTTTGAAAACCATTGTGATAAACTTTTAAAACTTTACAACATGAGTGACTACTCACATCATTCAAGTGTTCATGGTAGTGTGAGAGATAACCAAGAAGGCTTACATCTTAGGGATGAACTTCAACAATAAAGAAGAGAAATAAGTGAGCTAAAGGAACTTGTTTACCAAATTCATGATAGACAAAAATAAAGGGAAACAACAAGCTGAGTCATCCTAAAGAAGAAGATACAATAGGTCCCCGTCTCCTAGTAATAGTGAACAATACCATGATGACATTTATCAATTCCACTTAGGAGAACTTATAGCATAGAGATCATCCTCCTAGAGAACCTAAATTTGACCTTCCCTCATTCTATGCTAGAGATAGTGTTGAAGAGTATTTAGATTGGGAAATGATGGTAGAACAATTGTTGGATTGCCACCATATTAGTGAAGAAAGGAAGGTAACCTTAGCCACCCTTAGCTTCCAAAGTTCTACATTGTATTGGTGGACTACCTTGGATTAGGATCTACACCTTAATAACTTTCCTCAAATCCATTATTCGAATAAGCTCATAAATGCCCTTAGAAATAGGCATATACCTTTTTATTGTGATAGGGAGTTGATGGATAAACTTTAAAGACTCCAACAAAAGAATATGAGTGTTGAGGGAAAATAGGGTTGTTGATGTTGAGGGCTGGGATTAGAGAGGAACCAAGGTTGACAATTGCTAGGTTCCAAAGTGGGTTGAATTATGAGATAAGGGATAGGATAGAGCTTTTACCTTATAGGGACCTTAATGAGCTAGTCCAACTAAGTATTAAGGTAGAGCAATAATTGAAAAGAAAGTTTACCACTAGAAAGAAGTACTCCACAACATGTGACCCTAAGGAGGATTCTAAGAGAAAGGGTTACCCCTTCAAATATAAATATGAAGGGTCATAGGATAAAAATAAAGAAAAGGAAAAGTATACAGAAACTAAGACAAGAGGTGTTAAGTGCTTCAAGTGTTATGAAAGAGGGCACATTTCTTCTGAATGTCCTTGCAAAAGAGAAATGGTTTTGAAAGATCGACATACTGGAAGCTTTCATGACTCTCATTCTTCACTTAGTGAAGAAGTTTTAAATTCTGTAGAGGAAATTCTTCCTTCTGAGGGAGAGTTATTATTGGTGAGAAGACTTCTTGAAAATCAACATGTAAGAGTTAAAAAAATCACAAAGGGAAAATCTATTTCATACCATATGTGAAGTTTTTGAAAATACATGTTTAGTGATTGTGGATAGTGGTTCCTGTTATAATTTTTGTAGCTTTAGATTAAGGGAAAAATTTGCCTAACTACTACTCCTCATCTTAAACCTTACAAGCTTCAATGAATAAAAAAGGATGAAGGGACAATAGTCAAGGAATAAGTAAGTATACCTATCTCCATTGGAAACTATGAAGATAAAGTTTTATGTGAGATTGTACTAATAGAGGTTGGGCATATTTTACTTGGTAGACCTCGGAAATATGATCATAGATCCACTCATGATGGCTACACCAATAAAATAACTTTCTTTCATAAAGGATGTAAAATAGTTTTGATTTCTCTAACACTTCAACATGTGAGAGATGATGAAATAAAAGTGAAGATAAAAACTGAAAAAGAGAGAAAAAAAATAAGAAGAGTTAAACAAACAACCTTCCAAAGAAGATGTTAGAAAAGAAAAGAAGGTATGCACGCTTTCAAACTCTTCATTACCAAAAGGTAATCATCTTGATTTTTCTTCACAACAAAAACATCACTTTGTTTTTTTGCAAAACATAGGGCAATGGCCAAAACAACATGAAGAATAAAAGGATTTTGAAATAAAGGCCAAAAATATTTCTTATAAAATCTTTTTCAAAATTAAAAGGTCTTACTTCTTTGTTGTTTTATTTAGGTACATTCTTCCATTACTACAACAATTTGTTCAAATCCTATTTTCTATTTGTTGCAGGTACATGTTTGATTTAGGAGCATATCAACAACCAAAGTTGTGCTTCCTTACATATCTTCTCTGTCTTAGGACAAATCATTTATCAAGAAAGAGGGTATGATTGAAACTATCTTGGGAGCTTGATGGAGATCCATCGAGGAAGCTACAAATTAAGATAAGGCTAGGAGAATGGAAGAAGGAGGACTTCAAGGACTTCACTATTGTGGAAGATAATGTTTTCAATCTAGTTTTTTCTTTCTCTTAAGCCTTGTAAATATGAACATAAGTCTTTGTTTTTGGGCCTTGAAGTTTGGCCAAAATATCTTGTCATTTCTAGACTTGCTTTCATGTCAACCATTTTCAAAGTTCAACTGCAACCAGCTTAGAGGTCTAAAAGATATGTGCTTATAGTCAATGGAAAGATCTTTGAGTCTAATTCTCAACAAAAAAAAAGAATCATCTCATTTGGAGTTTTGTGGAGAAATTTATGGGTAAAACATGCAGCAAAGGTCAGAGTTGACAATATGATGTCTTGAACAAGTTTTAGGCTTGTTTCTTAAGTTGGGCTTGCATGAGACGTGATCCAACTTGTTTTTGGCTTGCTTAAGCCATAAGGTACTCAGAGAAAGGCTCCCTTGCATGTGATTAGATGAAGGAAAGACAAGATGTGATTGGATGAAGGAAAGACAAGATGTGATTGGATGAAAAAGAGGCAAGAGGCAAGAGGCTCTCATTCATTCCTCCTTAGCCAAAGAAGCTTCTAGGCTATTTTCCAATGTATGTACTTGTCAACACTCAATTTTGTCCGGGTTGAAAAAATATGTTTTTATTGGTTTTTTTTTATTTTATTTTATTTTATTTTACCTTTTTGTTTTATTCTATTTTTATGTATTTAGATTTTTGCTTTTAATTCAATTTCTATTTTTCTTATCTTCAATTTGTTTTAATAGAGTTAATTAATCAAAATAATTAAAAAATTGAAAAATAAAATTAAAACTGAAAATAATTAAAAAATAAAATAAAATTAAAAAAAAAGGGAAATAAAAAAAACGTGGAAAAGGGGATATGTGGGACGTGTCTGAAGGAGGGGGACAAGGTGGTTACAGGAGAATATTTTCCAAGATTTTGGGGGAGAGGATTTTGGTTGGATCAGGGAGAGAAAAAGGGAGAGGGAGGACACACACGGGGACCATCATTTGGGGGAATCATCATCCATATTCATCATTGGCACCGGCAGAGAAAACGAAAGGCTAGGGGAGGTCACCGGATACAGAGTGATAGCAGCAACCATAGCAGCAGGTAAGTTTCTGTTCACTTGTGCATCCAGATTCATCGTGTATGCTTACTGCTTAAACTCCATTCACCCCATTCTCGCCAGCCCATATACCATTATCACAGAATCAATTATCCCCTTCACGCTCATATGCACACAACACACTCATCTCTTCCAGTACCAAATTAACGAGAATCAATCAATTAAACCAATCAATAAACAGTAAGAAATTAGGGGAGGCAGAGAGGGAAAAGTGGGGTTGCGGGATCATTTGGCATTCGAGAAAATCCTCGAATGGGGAAGGAGAAGAGTGGCGCCAGTGGCACCGGTGAGGTTAATGGAATATGAGCTCGGTAAGTCTTTAAGAGAGCAAAAAAAGTCAAGAATGGTATCTGGCCAAAATACAGAGGAGGGTAAGGTGGAGTGATGGGGGGGGGAAAGGGGATGAATTAGACGAAAGCTAGATGCGGGAGGGGGGGGGGGGGGATTGGGTCAATTCTAAAAGTGAATAAAGAGTGATGCGCTGCACCTACGAGGGCTGGTACGGGAAGCTAAACAGGCATATGATCGCGGGAGGGAGATAAAGGTCTGAGAAGAGAGCGATTGAGTCCGAAGATGTAGTGACGTTCCAGAGACACCGGGATGGGGCGCATGAGGGGTCACTAAGGGGGTAAATTATTGAACAGACAATAGATACTGAGGGTGGTGGATGAGATCCATAAAGGTAGGGGACAGTCGGGAGTGTGGGGGTTAAGTGATGGATGCTTGGGTAACGAACAGATAGAAGGACCTGATGGATAAGAATAAAAGAAAGATGACATGAAAGTGGGTACTGATTGTTGAAACTGGGTCATGAAGGGGCCTTGGGGGAAAAGTTGTAGGAGCACAAGATAGTCATTTCATTAGTCTAGGGGACAAATGGGACGTTTCAGTGATCAACACAGTTATGTCAAGGAGTTCAAAACAAGCTATAAGCAACAGAGGCGTGGGTAGGAAATGTCTGAACAAACGATATAGTGCTTGATATATACACTGGTGGAAAGAATGGCTGGGGTGAGGTCGGGGTAAATCTCAACCAAAAGGAAAAGAAATCATCTCGCGACTCAATTTGGAGTTTTTGTGGAGAATGGGGTTCAAGTGAGGTAGAAAAGAAAACAAGGATTACAGACAGAAGTGTCCAATGGGGAGATGGAAGATAATTACACGATTATGGATACCGTTACACAAGAAATAAAATTTAGGCGAAGTATGGGGGGGGGTTATCGTAAAATAATTTGGGCTTGGGCAGAGAACTTAGATACCCACTGGGTATAATGTATGTGGTGGGTTGCTATAGCATTGAAAGGCCCATAAATAAGGGGTAGAGCGGGGAATCAGACAGAAGCGAATAGCAAGTAGCCTTGACAAGATGTGTGGACATTCGGGAATGCGGGGAGGGAAAGGACGCAAAAAAGCAGGGAATAGTGTAGGGGATAGACTAAGTGGTGAGGATAGAAAGAGAGCCGACAGAAGGTAGAGTGATGTGAATAGAATGCAAAAGATAGAGCCAATAGCAGGAGGAAAGGAGGTCGTCATCGCTGAGTAACAAGGGGGTCCTCCTATAATGAGAGGGTAATGCCCAAGAGCGAAGAAGGCTTGCTAAGAACTATTTTTCCACTGTATGGTGTGGGAGGGCTGGTGGGGGGTCGGATCGGGCGCCGTGGGGGGGGGTAGCAAAAAGGGGGGTCGGGGGAAGTGTTGTTGTCCGGGAGGTTGTAAAAAAAAGAGAATGGGAATGGGTTTATTATTTATTTGGGTTGGGTTGTTATTGTTATTTTCGAGGGGGGAAAGAAGGGGGAAAAAAAGGGGGGGCTGGTATTAATACACGGGGGGGTATATGGTGAATATGGGGTTTCATTACGGTGACAGTTAATTTAGTGAATACTTGGATAGTAGAGAGATAGGGGGGGGTGGTTTGATTGTGCGGTTTTTAATCAGAGGGGATTCTACTTGGTTCCAAATTATCTGTGCACGGGTTAGGTGTTTGTAATAAAGCACACAGTATATGGGTACAGAATAGGGAACAGGAAATGCGGCATATGAACACAAAGTTGGACACACAATACAAGGATAAAACTGAGAGACGAAAAATACGATTAAAAAACAGAAGGTAGCGGGAGGGACTACAACGGAGAATAATCGACAAAAAAACGCCGGGACCTACAAAACGGACAAATGTAGGCAAAAGGGGGGCTTCAATGTTGGGAAAAACGTTGAAAAAATCAAATGAACAGTAAGAGTGGAGCGGCCAAGAAAGTATGGAGATTGCACGACGGGAGCACATGGGTTATATCCCAAGGAATAAATGGTTAGGGTTGGTCAAAAAAGAAGAGGAGAGGATTTTGGATAGTTGGAAGTGAGTGGAAAAAAGGTAGATACGACATGGGAGAGAAACGACAAAAAGGAGGAGAGAGGGAGGAACAACACAACGAAGGGACCAAAAAATCATTTGGGTAATCATCATCCATGATTCCATCAAATTGAAGCGGGAGAAAAAAAAAAAGGGGGGGGAGCAGAGCAAGGCAGGAGCCAAGCGAAAGGGGAATGTGAAAAGGGGGGGGACAATAAGGAAGAAAAAACGAAAGGGGTGCAGAAAGAATGGGGGAAGATTGGGGGCAGAACGGCTGATAATAGGACAAAGGGCTCATTATGAATCAAGCGAACCAGATAAAATGGCACGTCGAGGAGGTCAAAGGTGGATAATACTGGTGGTCAACGGGGAAAAGGGGGGAAGTTATTTGGGCAAAGTCCATACATAATCAGATCGGATGATAAAATCTAAGGTAGCAAGAAATAAGCTATAAGAAAGGGGGACACGGATAGACACAGATAGGAGTACAAAACGCAAGGACGCATGGTACGGAAGAAAGAGGTCAAAAGAGAGGGACCAACGACGCGGGGCTAAGAATACCAATGGGTCATAAAAAGTAAGGGGTAGCATTAGTAAGGACCCTTCAAGAGGAATCGTCATAATGGGGCGGGAGCGGCACAACACACACGCGGGTAAAAGGGCATCTGGAGGAGGGGAAAAGAAAACATCAAAAAGGGGGGGACTAACGTTCAGCAGGTACGCCAAAGAATTAGAAGACGGAGGGGCGAAAAAAAAAGCGAAAAAATCGGCACAATTCAAACACGCATCACAGAATAAAACAGTACAAGAAATATAAGGATGGAGGCGCAAGGAGGAGAAAAGAGGGGTATGGGGGTGGTGTTAGCGGGGATGTGGAGGATCAAGAAGAAATTTGGAAACATTTCGAGAAAATCCTACGAATGAGGGAAGGAGAAGAGTGGCTCCCACCAAAAATGGACACAAAAACCCGTTGAGGTTAATTGCGCGATGGCCAAATTGAAGTCCCCGGTGGCCTTGAGCTGTTGAGAATGAATCCTAAGAATGGCACGGGGGAAAGAGAATTGATCAAATAAGTGAAGGTTGACCAATGCAGAGATGGAAATAGCGGGCACAGAAAACAGGTGAAAATCGTCGAGAGCGTAGGTGGGGGAGGGGTACCGGAATATACATCTGGGGTAGGGGAAGGGAACACAAAAAGGGTAAGTGGATATACGAATAAGAAAGGGGGTACGGGGGTAAAAAAAGAACGGAAAAGAAGGAGGAACGATTTGAAAGGACGAAAGTGGGGGTAAATTAGGAGATCCTAAGGTAAGTGAAGATCTTAAAGTGGATGGAGAAGGATTGACATAGGGTGATGATGACGCGAGCCGTAAAAGATCCGAAATGTGGGGAAAAGAGAAAAAAGGGGGCGTATCAACACAAAAACCGGTGGGGGGCCAAATGATCCAAGTAACAAAGATGGCGAGAAAGGGGGTGTGTTTCTCTGGGCACAGACGTAAAACGACAGAGGAAAAGTGGAGAGGCAAGGAAGGTGTAAGATGGAGGGGCGGCGGGTGGCTGGTTCGGGTGGAATAATGATATGAATGGAAAGCGGGAAGACGGACGTCGTCAGTACTGCACAGGGGGGGGCAGGAGAATGGAGTACCCAAGACCTTGGTAACTAAAAGTTAATATGACAAAGAGAAATACACAGCGTAATGATAGCCGGAAAGTAAGCACTAGAAAACGTAAGGGGGCAGATGCGAGGGATGGGGATTGATGCTGTGGATAATGGACTAAATGATGGGGGATCATTCAGAGTACCGTGTGATACTCATGGAGAGGCACGAGCCGGCGTGAAGTGACAGAATGATGCTGAACCAGGGAAAAGGTAGCCAATGAAAAAAAAAAGGGGGGGGGGGGAGGAAGGAAACAATCGAAGGCCACACAGGGGTGATGGACAAAATTAAGAAAGTGGGATGGACTAGGTTGAGAGAACAACATGGGGGGGATACGACAAAGAAATCAAAACTGGGGGGAGGGTGCGGGGGGGGAACAAGGGGGAGTAGGAAAAAGGTGAGGGGACCGCAGGACAAATTAAAAGGTGGCAGGGGGTGGAAGGAGAAACGATACATAAGGACACGGGCTATAGTTGGGGCGGGGGGGGGGGCGTTGGGTGGAAGAATTAGAGAATTTGGGAGGAAATGGTAAACTGAGAGTGGGTGCGGGAATAGAGAGTCAGGTTGGATAGCGGAGACACAAGGTAACTTAGGAGTAGTAAGCCAGACAGAAAGCAGTGGGAGGGGACCCTGAAGTAAAATCGTGAAAGGGGAAAGGGAAAAACATGAATAGAGAATAAGTACTAAAGGACATAGGGGTGAAAGGACTACTGTTTGACCAGGCCATCAAAGGAGGTCCAAAGGAGAAAGGGACGGGGAGGGAGAAGGTCAAAGGGGAAAAAGGAGGGGCGACCCAAAACAGAAACAAGGGGGGAAAGGCATTCCAAAAGTGGAGAGAAAGAAAAAGAAGAAGAAATACGGTTCGAGTTGGAGGATGGGGACAAGCATCAAACAAGCGGGCAAAGGGGAAGAGGACGGGGTGAAGAGAAAAAAAGGAAAAAGGGGAAGAAGGGAGAGGGGGGAAAGAAAAGAAAAAGTGGGTGGGGAAAAGAAGGAGAAGAGGTAAGATCGATCCAGTTAAAGTTACTAAGAACGATGAAACATGTGGGTCAACAAGGGGGGGGACCTGATAGGAGGTGGGCAGGGCAGAGGGAGAAGAGGGGGAAGAGGTTGTCATTTCACACGGGGGGATAAAAATGGTACAAAGAAGGGGAAGGAAAAAAGAAAAAAAGAAAGAAAGGGAACAGTAGTCGAAGGTAGGGGAGGGGGGCACTGGTAGAGGTGATAGGGGGGGGGCAGTGAATGAAAATGACCTGAGTCGGGTGGCCAACAGGGAAGAAAAAAGAAAGTCGGGTAAGGAGAAAGAAAGGAAAAAGGGGAAAAGAGAGGAGATCTAAGAAGAATTTCAAAGAAAATACAAACGGGGAACCGGAAGAGGAATGAAGTGCAGTAAAACAGGGATGGAAAAGTGTAAAACACGAGACCTACGTAGTAGCCGGGTGAGGGAATGACCCTAGAACGGTGAGGATGGCGTGAGGGGGGAAGAAGGGAGGGGAAGAAAAAGAAGGGGGGAGGGGGGGGGGAAAGGGGGGGAGGATTTGCGGCTTTGGCAACAGGATAGACAACTGGAACGCCAAATTAGGGGGGTAAGGAAAAGGGGGGAAGAGTCTAGGGAAAGGGACAATAGGTATAGTATTGGTATGGGGGGAAACCCTGTCCTAAAGCTGAAAGTATACAGACGGGGATGGGAGAGGAGGGGGGGAGGAGAGAGAGGAGGGAGGGGAGAGAAGAGAACTAGGGCACGGAGAGGGAGGACGACATCAATTAGAGGACTAGCACGACGGAAGGGATCACAGAGAGAGGCGGATAGGAGGACAAAACGTATAGGAGAGGAGAAAGGGGGTAAGGGGAGGGGAGGGAGAGAGAGATAGTGACGAGTGTGGCGAGTTAAGGGAGATAGGTCAAAAGAACTTTACAAAAAAAACGAATGAGGAATAATAAAAAGAAAAAATTGACACGTAGGGGACGCTAATGGGGAAGGGGGAGAAAAAAAAAAAGGAGATGCGGTCAACGATCAAAAAGGGGAGGTAGTAAACATAGGGAATAATTCAAAGGTAAGAGGAAAGGGGAAAGAGGAGCCTCTAGAACAACAATACTTAACGCCTGTCTAAACGTGGAGACGGCCGGGGATGAGGGGGGGGAAGGGAAAAGAAAGGGTCGTGGGGAGGCGGATGATGGCGCGCGCGTCAAACGCACGTAGGGGTCGTCATATAAAAGGGAAGGGTGAGTAGGAATAGAACCGCTGGTCGTAAATAACACATCCGTAAAGAGAAGAGAAGAAAAGAAAAAAGGGGGGGGGAAGGGTCGGGAGATAAAAGCAAAATTATCAATACGACCGGATAGGAAGGAGGAAAGGAAAGGGGGTCGGGGGGATAAAGCGCTTACACAGCTAGTCGCAGTATTAAAATGTACAACGAAGGGGCACGTAAAAAAAAAAAATCGTATGGATAATATCACTAGAAGCGAACGTATCGATCAATATAAGAGGTCCGGCTGTTTTAGGGCACGAGTCCGGGTAGGGGGGTACAGACGGGGAAATAGACGGACGATGATAATAAATACGTGGCAATAATAAAGGACCCTTGCCATTTAATGACGGAATGGTCGCAAACATAGAAGTCGTATGCGCTGTGCATCAACGGAAACGGGCAAAAAAGTGAAGAAAGAAACACAGCGGAATCGTCTCTCTTAGTAGCCCTCAATTTCTCAACGTCCGTAAGGGGACAAAAAAAAAAAAAAAGGAGGGGGGAGGTAAAAGAAAAGAAAAGAGAAAAGAGGAGGAGAGAGAGAGGATAACAAAGGTAACATTGAAGTGCGGGTATAAACAAGCGAGGGAGGAGCAAGGGAGGAGAGGGGGGGAAGGAGAAAAAAAGAAGAAAGTCGTCATAGGAAAAGAGACTGGGTCCGTGAAATAACCCGGACAAAAAGAGAGGTTGTGAGACTCAAGGGTAGAGGGAGAAAGAAGAAAGGGTCGGATAGGAGTACTCCAGCCAAGACGACCTCGGGGAAGTGGCGAAGATCGTCCTCTCAACCTCAATTTTTCAACGTCCGTTCGTCATGTCTTCAATGAGCGTTTGTCATTAAGCTTCCTGACCAAACGTGTTCATTATCTCCCCAACGAACGCTCGTCTCTCAACTCAATTTCTAACGTTCCGTTTCATGTCTTCAATGGCGTTCGTCATTCAGCCTTGTTCCGACGTCCGTGCATTATCTCCTCTCGACGAACGCTCGTCATTCACTCCCACATTTTTAAAAACGTCCGTTCGTTATCTCTCTCGACGAACACTCGTCTTTAGTGTCCTTTACCAGTGAAAACGTTCGTCCTATCCCCAACGAACGCTCGTTCGGCCACTTTTGATTTCTTTTGCTTATTTTTTTTTTTATTATTTTTTTATATATATTATTATTCTCTTATCTATTTTGTTCTATCTATTTATTTTAAGACATGTACTTATCCTGAAAATTATATAATTTTATAGTTAAATAAAGAATTTACAAAAATGAATATTTTTAAAGGTTTAAGCACA
>NW_025912595.1:26938-71337 GCF_018835915.1 Vigna umbellata
AAGCGCACGTGTGACCGCTCGCGTCGTCCTTGTGCTAAAAACCTCTTCTTCTTTCTTATAAAAAATTATTACAAAAATATTTAAAGGTTTAAGCGCACGTGTGACCGCTCGCGTCGTCCTTGTGCTAAAAACCTTTTTCTTCTTTTCTTAAATAAAATTTTAAAAATACGTTTAAAGGTTGAACACTCGTGTGATCGTTCGCATCGTCCTAGTGTTCAATACTTTTCTCTCTTATTTACGTAATATTAAACGAGGGTATGAGTGCTCGTGCGATCGTCCGCATCAGCCTAGCACTCAATACTCTCAAGTTTTCCTAAATAAGTAAATAACGGTATGAGTGCTCGTGTGATCGTCCGCATCGTCCTAGTGCTTAATATCGTTATTTCTCTTTTTAAAAAATAATTAAACATATTAAAATATCGTTTTAAAAGTATGAGTACTCGTGCGACCGTTCGCGTTGGCCTAGTACTCATTACCTTCTTTTTCTCGAAAATATTAAAAACATAAAATCTCCAAAAATTAAAAACAATCCTTTTCCAAACAACAAACAATCTCTTAACTAGAACTACGTAACCCTGATTTCTCATTTTGAATGAGAATACGTAGGAGCAAGGTCAATCCTTGTCGGGCCCAAAAAACTAAAAAAATATATATGTTTTGTTTATTTAGAATTTTATTTTAGGGGATAATTAAGCATTTTGAAAACCACATCATATTCGTGCATTTAGTTAAAGGTACTGCCTTAGGGCAGGCGTTGTGGGGTGCTAACACCTTCCCCACGCGTAACCGACTCCCGAACCCAATCTTTGGTTTTCGTGGACCGTGCTTTATCGTTTTGAGGTTTTTCCGTAGTTTTCCATAATAAACTATGGTGGCGACTCCAAATCTCTTTTTAAAACCCGTTTCTTTTTGGATCGTCGTCCCGTCGCGATTCCGGTTGCGACAGTACTCTAACTCTCTCCTTCAACTACAAAAGGAGAAGCACTTGTCTTGTATTTTTTCAGAACTTGAATGATATTAGAGAAACTTTGGAAAAATTGCAAGCCTTTCTTCTTGGATCTTATTGGAATTGTCTTCTATTCTAGACTTCTTCTTCCTTTTCATTTAAGGTTGGCCCAACCTCCTTCAAGGAAACCTCACCAAACCCCAACCTTCAAGCATTCCTCAAATCTTCCAGATTGCTTCCGCTACATCATCTTATCTCCATGGAGCCATCAACAAGGTTGAAGGAGCATCTCCATCAAGACAACTTGTTGCCAATTACACAACTGGAAGAGGTACATTGAAGTACCAACCATCTACATTCGATAGTGCTGAGGAGGTTGTTGTCTAACTCACCCAGCAACTACAAGCTCGTGACTAGGCTTTTGATGATCTCGGACAACAGTCTATGAATCTCCAAAATCAAGCGATGAGATTTTTTGTCCCAGACACACAAACTATGGTAGAATGGTCGTAGTCCACCCTAACACCATCGCAACAACAATGCTCTTTAGTCTAGTGCACCTTAGTCCAGCCACATCCACAACAACAACAATGATTCGGATGACTATGCTAATTGTTAGGACTTTTGTTAGTTTATAGACATTTACTTTTCAAACTTTCATGTTTGTATTAATGGCATTATAAACATGTTTTTAATGCCATGAATTTCATTTTTAGGACACTATTTGGTTGTTTGGATTGTCTTGATTATATGAATAATCTAGTTTATTTGAAAATTGTTTTATGTCCAAATTCATTGATATTGGATAAGAAATTCATTACACTTGAATTTAGTAACTTATTTATTGACAAACATTATTGATGGATATATTCATTGATAATATAGAACATTATGTCATTTATTTATTGATGAAAAATGATCATCGGTAATTACCAATAGATCTAACGATAATTGTCTTTAACAAAAATATTATCAATAAATTTTTTCTTGTCAAAAAAATTTAGATAAAAAATTTAGATAGATACTTTCCAATTCAGTTTTTTTTCGTATGATTGATTATTAATTATTTTATGACAAATAAATTATGAAAACAATCTTGTATATAAAACTATTACCCCTTTATCGTTTAAAATTTTTTATTGTCTTTTTTAAGTGATATGTAAGGAGAGTGTGGATGCGACAATTCAATCACGTGGTTCCTTTTTTAACTTTG
The DNA here is from genome assembly GCF_018835915.1 of Vigna umbellata. Next base: position 29,098 of record NW_025912595.1, read on the forward strand.
GGAAAGTTGGAATAAAACAATTGTTGATGCATTATTGCGTTTTTATTGATCTCTGTCTTGTAAATGGAAATCAGATCTAGCATTCCATATTCTTTTATAATGGATCGGATCAGAACTAGTTGGTGAAAAAGGAATAAGATTCAATTTACGTAATTATGGAGAAATATTTTACGTAGAAAAATACCATAAAGGAGATCCGCAAATTTAAGATTCTCCTCAAGATATGCTACAAGAACAAAAGTCAGCTACCATTCCATAAAATTATTCGTAAAGACTTTTAAGACAAGGAATTATTTTCATTTATTTACAAATTAAAAGCTATTATTATGTACAACTTAAAAGCCATCTTTTGAGCAAAAATACATTTTATTGTAATTTTAGTATCAATAATTTAAAAAATTCACAAATTTAATTTCTCAACTATGTAATCTTGGTCTTAATTTTTAATTTAATTTTAATTAATAACAAATTATATTTGATAACAAGTTGTCCTACTATTTTTAATCAAAAAAGGTTAAGCGTTTTTTTTTCTTTATTTCACGTTTTTATCTCCAAAATAATAAAAAAAAGGGTTAAATATGTTTTTAGTCCCTAAACTATTGGCCGTTTCTGGTTTTCGTCCCTCTTCCAAATTAAGGTACAATTTGATCCTCATTCTTTAGAAAAACGTTCGTTTTAGTCCTCAAAATTTTGTTTTTAGTCCTCAAAACGTTCGTTTTTTCGACTAAAACGAACGTTTTTAAAGATTGAGGACCAAATTGTACCTTAGTTTGGAAGAGGGACGAAAACCAGAAACGGTCAATAGTTTAGGGACTAAAAACATATTTAACCCTAAAAAAAACATGAATAATTGAATTAAAAATTGAAGAATGTCACATACAATTAAAAATTTAAGAATGGAATGTAACCTGAAATTAGTCGAAAAAATAGTTAAAAACTAAAATTATAAATTTTAGAAAAATCTAAAGATCAAAGCTATAATTAAATCTTGATATATGAGAAAACCTTTAAGAGTTAACTTAATTTCAAGACGCTTAAAAAAACTAGTTTATCGAAATAGAGCAAAGAAGACAGTTGAATTGCACATTAACTCACAATTGAAACATTTGTAGCAATTAGTATATTAAACATTAAACAAAGTGGTGTTTCTTGAACTTAAGATGGCTAAATATAGTGCCCACACAAGCACCCCAAATCACTATATCACTGGTCACTTTTGCCAACATAAATCGAACACTGGAACTAGCTTTATGCAATTTTCTCTTCTATGTCAACACACACTTTCTATTTTTCTCTTTCATTTGTTATTTATTGAGCTAACTGGGAGCTGCATTGTTTCTGTTTCTTTTATTCTTCCTGCTGATGATGACGTCTCATCTCCATAATCTTTGCCTTTACCCCACACCACAGAGTAAAGACCCACTGCGATAATCATGCCTCCAATGATACTGAAATCAATGTTCACAATAATATTTAATTCAATTTATTTTTAGCCCATATAAAATAATATTTAAGAATGAATATAAAAGGAGATATAAAGGTGATAGAGTTCTATTTAATCGTACTATTGACCATTAATTTTGTTTTAGTTTTTTTTTCTGAAGAAGACAATTACTTTATATAAAAAGGAGAAAAAGAAAAAATGCAGACAAATTTGAGTGAAATGATAAAACACTTCAACTCATGTGGGTATAGACAGTTAGGCTTTTGGATGATGTCGTAAAAAAATTTTCATTTCATTTTTGTTTATTTTTTGGTTAATAAATATTGAAAGTGTACTTTGTTGAAATACACTAATAAATGTAGCAAGCAGAAAAGAAAAAAGTGGATTACAGAAATACATGGAGAAAAACACAAGTATGGGCCAGGCCCAAATGAAATAGGAAGATACCTTCCAAGGTAGAGGTGCTCTCCAAGAAGAAGGGAGCCCAAAGCAGTAACAATAATCATGCAAAGAGGATTGAAGGATGTCACAAATACTGGACCTCTGCTTTGCATTACCAACCCCTGTATATAATATGCTATTCCTGAACTCATTATTCCCTGTAATAAATAATAAAAAAAAACCTCATTATTCCCTGTAATTTTGATATTTGTTAGTTTGGAAAGAGAAACATGAAAGATTTTTCATTCCAAGTTCAAATAACAACATATTTGGTTTGAAACAAATTTCCTATTTTATAGATAATAATGAAACTGATATTATTAATACTTTCTGATAAAAATATTAAAAAATAAGAAATAAAATAGTATGGTCATAATAATTTATAAAAATTAAAATAAAAATACTTTCTATTCATTCCAAATTGGTTCCAAAATTTTCCTATCTTAGTTCTTACAATTCCTATCGGATGTATCTGTATAAAAAAAAACTATTATGACACGTACAGAGGTACTATATATTTATTAATATTGAAAACTTGTTTATCAGGATTGTGTGACCAGTTTCTTTTATAAAGAGTACTTTACGTTCACAGATGTGGTTACATGTAAATGCAACCCTGCAAAGAAAAAGGAGAAAAGAAAAGGTGTCCCAATTACCTTTAGTATCTAAGACTGTGGAAACAATTATTTCATATACAATGTTTATTAAGAAAGTCGTTAAATTAAAAATAGGACCATTTCAACAAGTCCAAAATATAGAAGCTACGTTTGACCATACATGATTCAGAATATTCAACTACGTTAAAAGAAAAAATTGGTTTCAGAACAAAAATACTTGAAAACTGTGTTAAATTGAATGAGATAATTTATAAAGTTGAGCTGAAATTTGAATAAAGTTAAAGATTGTGGAACAAACAGTGTATAGAGGGCCATAGAGGGTGTAGTCGAAACCGATAGCCCATGCACGAGGGTTGCGATCTGCAATCACAGCAACCACAGCACTTTGCAATGCACCTCCCAAGCATATCAACGATGACAGTGACAGTTCCGCAGGGTACCTTTTCACCGTTATGGACTGCACAATCACATTTTTTCTTTTTCGTTAGACCAAAACAAAACTCTCCAATCACATGCATAATAACTTTTGTTAACATAGACAAGGGTTAAGGAATGGATTTTAAAAGATTAACTTAACTTAGAAAACTACCTTTCTAAGGTGAGATTTGTACTTCTTTATATATTTTAAATTGACCTTATTTCTAGTTGACGTGAGATTTTCAACACTCTTTCAAGTTAAGATATATATACATCTCAAACGTGGAATTAGAGATTAATTGATAATCGTCCGATAATAGGTAAAACAATATGTCCAACACACAACAAATATCGTTAAATTGATTTTATTTCTGGTGGATGTGGGACTTCCAAGGATAACATACTAATTTTATCATTTGGTAACTAACATAGTTTATGCATCTGTAATAAGGTAGTTTACCTGCAATATGTAGAAAGAAGACCAAGCGAGACAACCCAGGCAAATGAAGAGAGTTCCTGAGACCCAGTGAGAGTGATTATTCTGAGAGGATTGGCTTCCACTTTGTTGGTGAGTTGTGTTTGAGTGATGAAATAGGTCAAATTGAGGGCCTTTGTATAGTGTCATTAACAAAGCCCCAGCAAATGTCACCAAGGTTCCCACCACTTTCGCCTGGCTACGTAGTTCCCTCATGTTTACCCGCTCTAACCTTATACAACACAAAACAGTATTATAGTTTCTATAGGGGGCGACAAGCAAATAAAGACAACGTTGAAATGAGTAAAATATTCACCTGAGAAATAGTGCAAGCACAAAGGTTACAGAGGGTACGGCATTCATAACAGCAGATGCAAAGGAAGCAGAAGTGTATTGCATCCCCAAGAAAGTAAAACCTTGGTCAACCACTGGCCTACAACATAAAACATATGGAACAAATTATCAACATGCACAAAAGTTTGTCCTTGTCTGGATTTAGTCATGTGAATGTTTAACGTTGCTTCTCTTGATTTCTTTACGAAGTAATTATTCTTAAGTTCATGCCGTGTTCGAATTTGCTAACCAGTTTTTCTCCAATTTGTCAAGCATGTTACACGTTACGAATACACTAACAGATAAGATTAAGGTGATTACTCAAGAAATCCAAGTACTAGTATCTGCAGGAACACGGTCCATGTCATCTTTGGCCTAACTTTCCTGCAAGAAATTCAGTAAAATTGTTAGTTAAACGAGGTAACTCCACATTAAAATCACATTAAAGAATATAAATTAACAGATTAAAAAGAAGGAGAAGGTGATAAACTAAGACCTTTCAAATATCAAGGCAAAGGGAGCAAGGGCCAATGCAGCAATGGCATTGCGATACACAATGAACACGAAACGACTCATTCCATGGTTGAGACTTGCCATGGTGAAGAGGTATGTCCCTGCCATCCCAAATTGCAACCCCACAGTTAACACATATGGCTTTGCCTTATGTACCATGTTGCCAACCTTGGCTCCACATAAGTCTTCCATGGTTTCGCAAAGCTTGCTATATTTGCTAAAAAGGGTTGGCAGGGTTAGTTGCTATTATGTGCATGAAATGGTCTTCCTTATATAACACCATGACTAATGATTAAGACAAAACAATTAAAACCCACTACGCATAGCATGTAGATAAGTGTCGTAAACCACTGTTTAACGTTTTCCTTTAATTTAGATCATCCCATCCAATTTCTCACGTAAAGTTCCACCCACCAACTAAAGGAAAAGCTCTATTATTTAGTGGAACGTATACCCTTAGACTCGCTTGCTTCATCACCAACTTGATCAATTATAATGAGTCAGAACACACTTCAGCAACAGTGTAGTTTTACACCCACAGTTTTTTTTTTCTTTTTTTTTTCTGGGTTGTGTTACTACCGTTTATCCATTTTCTGATCAAACATATATTAGCGTTTTCGATTTTTTATCTTGCTCTGGTAGCAACTAGAAAGTGATGAATAGTTGAATACGTTACATTGTTAATTAATATGTAGAAATAGTGAAAAATAAAGTTCTAAAAGAATTAATATCTAGGTGAAAGTTCCTAATACTGTTTGTCCTTCTAGAGAAGTAAGCAGTGATTAACCCTCCAGTAATTTTAAAAATATTTAGTGCATAAACTGGCAAAACTCAAGATTAAAGCTGTGGATTCAAGTTGTCACTGGCAGTATCCAATCGATAAACAATTAATCTATGGGTTCCATTAATGAGTGGAAACATCCTTCGTAGCCACGTATGATTCTCGCATCATAAAAGGGATCAGTTTCTTATGGTCATCATTTGATTGGAAACATTTTCATGTTTAAAATTGCTGTGTGCAAATTGTTGGATCTTGTAGAGTTTTTGACACCATCCTCCAATGTGTATGGACAAATCATCATATATATATATATATATATATATATATATATATATATATATATATATATATATATATAACTTGTTTTCGTAAGTATTTTAAGAGAGTAAGCATTAGTATTTTGAGAATAATAATGTGTTGACCATTAAAAGTGTTTATTTTGCTCCAAGGTGTTTTCAAAATATGCAAAATAACTTGGTTAATATTTTCATTTTTTAGATGCTAGCATGTCAGGGAATTAAATAGAGAAGAAAAAAGTACATTTAAGAGACCACCATTTCACGAAGAAAAGAAATGTGTAGATGATGAAAAATTATTGTTTAATACAACATAAATGGTATTAAAGCAAAAAAAAATAAAGTAATTGAATTAACAAATCAGTCAACTAAATCAAAAGATAATGTGTAGATGATGTAAACTTTCAAACAGTGGACCACTAAAATTAGAAAACAGAAAGCATAATTAAATATAGAAGATAAAGTTAACTATTCTGTAATGGATTTAAACAAACAATTAAGATCGAATCAGGGAAGAAAATTAAGAAATGAATTTAAAAACAAGAATCTAAAAAAGAAAATGGATTAAACAAGAGAAACAAGAGTCCCTGAAATCTATATAAATTAAAGACAAAAATAAATACAATGTTGATGGAAGGAATTTGACATATTTTTAATTTCAAACAAGTTTGCTTGGATGTTTCAACAAAGAGAATGAAAACCAAGGAAGCAAGATGCAACCTTGGTAGACTTAGTTATCTTTATCTAGGATATGACGAGTTGTATTACCTAAGGATATTATTGACAATTCAAAAGAATTATATTAATCTTAAAAAATATACCAATAAGCTTGCTATGCTTTGAGATAATAGATGATAGAGAATTCATTGATGCAATAAAAGAAGAAATTGCTTCTAGAAATGAACTTAAAAAATTTGTTACTTTGTTAATAATGAATACAATGCCCAAACATAATTTGGAATTCTACTTAGAATTTACAATTAGATGGAGTTCTATATAAAAAAGAAAGGAGTTCAACTTTTCAAGTACTGTATTTGTATTTACTTGTATATCAAATTTAATCATATCATTGAATGTTCATATCATTCAATATATTTTTCTAGCTCTTCGAATGGAGGATGTTGAATTACATGTTTTTTACAAGTTCAAGAATTATTGATGTCAAATGATAGGTTCTTAAAAGGTTATGTTTTTCTCGCTTGATCTTTCATAATCAATATTGATCTAATATAGATTTATAAATTGATGAGTTGGATTAGAATAAATAAGACATGATTATGCATCATTATTACAATCACTCATTAAATATGTATGAAGACATTATGACAATAGTGTATTCACAAAGAGGATTTATTTTATATGGTTAGGGAGGGAGTGAATAGTGTTTTCAAAAAAATTTCATAAATTAGTGTCGAATAGTTTACAAAGACTGTGTGCAAGAGTTTTAAGATGATTATATGTTAGGTTTTAATGATATAAGTAAATGGAAAACATTTTAATACAAAAACAATACACCATAATTTTTTATACTGGTTCGCTCAACCTGAGTTACGTCTAATTCTCCCTTAAGAACTCTTAAAGGGTTTCACTAATCTTTTCCAAGATTATACGAGTTTTTCCTCTTCAGGATCTCATCGAGTATTCTCACTGCTTCTGGTTATAACAAGTATTAGTACCACTTTTAGTTTCCTAGTCAATATGACTAGACCGAGTTTAGCCTCTCTAGGATCCAACCCTAAACAACTGTCTAGACTTTCAACTTAACCTAAGCTAAATAACCAAGTATTTGAGTTCTCTCTAGAACTTGCAACAAATCCACAAATGAATTCTCTACATGGTACAAATAAATGACTCTCAACGAGAGGATGTGTTGAAATGCAATAAAATCTCTAACAATTGAAAGTGTTTTTCCTTTTACAAAGATTTTTCTCTCAAAAGATATTGAGTGTCAGATGATGTAAGAATACTTTAAGCTTTTCTCTCTTTTGTGGTTGCTACTCTTCTTATGTTATTATGCATTTTTTCATCAACAAGATTTTATCTTCAAACATTTTTTCTTTCTTCTTCTATTTTTATGTTATTTCCACATTTTGTGGAGTGTTAAGCCTTTAAGATTGATTCTGTTGTAATTTCTTAACTAGCTTCTGAGATTAGATGAACAAATTTTGTGTTCTTTTGATTCTTTGTGATTTATTGTTATCTATGTCTTTTGATTCTTAATCAAGTGAAAGTAATGATTTTTACATTGTAGCAAGTTAGCATGGTGTTAAATCTACATAACATAAACATTATATGAGTCCAAGGGTTTTTAATTTTAACTAAGAATTTACTTTGATTAAAGTTAGAAACTTTCATGTGATTGAATGAGTTTTTGGCAATAATTGAGAATGTACTTTGATTAATGGTAAAACTTCAACAAGAATTAATCATGAATGTACTTTGGTTAATTAGCTTTTTACTTGATATAAGAGGTAAAAAAATACACATGACTAGGCATAGTAATATTTAATTGAGAATTTACTTTGGTTAAATATACTATTATTAATCTACAAAGTTCTTGTTTTTAATGGAAAATGTACTTGGTTAATAGTAAAAACACCAACAAAATAATTGAGAAATTACATTAATTAATTTAAAAATCTAAGATAATAATTAATTGAACAATAACCTTTAGATAACTAATTATCAATCCTATTTTGAAAAAGGAATGAAATCAACCTATTTTCTTTATCATTATTTTCATCTTTTTAAATCTTTTTAAAAATTTATTTCTTTCTATCTTTTGAACTTTAATATATCTTTATCTTCTTTATTACTTCTATTTTACAAACTCTTTATTGTAATTTTTATAAGAACTAATTTGTTAATAATCAATTTCGTGTTTGTTGGGAGACGACTTAGGGTTGAACTTACACTTTCTATTTTGTTAGCTACTATCTTAGCAATATTAAAGTTCCTATAGTGTAGTATAATATTAATTTGATCGTGTCAACGACAACCTTATTACCTTCTTCTTCTAGAGATACCCTTATGTTGAGACCTCGACCTTTTTTTCAAAAGAAATAACTTAGTTTCTCTTATGGGTTCCACATTTACATCACTTGTCACTCTAGGGTCTAGGTTTCTCCTCCTAAAACAAACTTAGCAGGTTCTACTTTTTTGATGTTGATTGTGCGAAGATGTAGGATAGCTAATTGAAGACTGATAATGTAACATTCACGAGTCGTCCTTTGGTCCACATTGATCGTGATGATGTCGCTAACAAGCTGTCCTTTTGGTCCACATGGACCATGATGATGTCACTTAAAGCCGAGGTGACATTCATAGCCAGGTGGGGAGTAAACACATTCACACACCTAGTTAAGAGATGGTAATCCCAATAAGATATTGTCTGACATGTTAGCATCTACCACTAAATATCTAATATGTATCATCGTCATCAATTCTCCTTCCCCAAAGGTGGGGTACAAGTCAATATAGCCCTTAGTGCTCACCTTTCTTTTGAGAAGCCAAATATGGGCTCGTCATAGGGTCATAACCTCCTTAGGAAACTATAGCTTCTTGTATGTTTTCCAATACAAGATGTTAATTAACACAACTTGGTCTACGATATCTTCTTCACAATGAAGTTTTTTGTTAAAATAGAATGGCTCAATTTCTCACACCAAGAGGGGGAAGGGGGGAATTGGCGAAGTGTAAAAAGCAAAAGCTTTTAAAATCTTTTTCACAAAAATTGATGCCTTTATACTTTTCTTGAATTGCACAGTAAAATATTTTCAATGCAACGGAAACTTAATCAAATAAGTACATAAAGTAATCGATTGAATAAAAGAGAGTAGGGATTAGAAAATTCAAATACTGAGTTTTTATACTAGTTCGGCCAAGCCTACATCCAATGTCTTTCCAACCACAGGAAGCCAATGCACTATAAAGATCAAGGTTTTTACAACAAGGTTTTTATAGAGACCTCACTTCAAAAATATAAAACACCTCTTTAACCCTCTAATCTAATATAGGTATTCATCAACAATACCAGTAACAAGAATCCCCTCTTCTGCCGTCTAACCCCTTTGAGGCACCCTCAAAGTCAAGAACACACATGTTCTTCTTCCTTAGTCACAACAGGGAACTCAAACCAATCTTCAAGAGATTGCAGAATTTGATCACGCAGTAACACCCAAGTGTGCATATTTGATCAGTCTTTGAAACACAACAGTCTTGCTCTTCAAGAAATCACAAGTTGTTGATCACCACGTTCAATCTTGTTTCTTGGAGATTTTCCTCTCTTTCTGTATGATCACAACTTTCTATAAATGATATGAAATTGTTAGAATCACCAAAAGTTCTTACAGAATTCAAATCTACATTAGTTTATAGTATAACACATATCACACGCATTTTAATCGATTGAGCTACTAACGTAATCGAATATAACAATCAGTTATAACAGAATTAGCAGCAGTCAAACAAATAATTGAATGTACAATTAATGCAATCGACTATCATTTAATGTTAGGTCAACATATTTAAAAATATGACTGTTATGTTAGTTGTTACCATCATTTAACAAATTTTCAAAACATCAACTAACTTATTCGAATATATAGTGCATGCATTCGATTAAGTGAAATCTTTTTGTACAGTTTTGAAAACTTTTCTCTTTGAAAAAACTCACAACACACTTCAAAAGAGTTTGTGCAAACACACGAGTTTCAATCGATTCACCCCATAATGTAATCGACTTAAAACTGTTGTTTTGCCACACATTTAAAGTTCAACCATAGTGCTTGTGATTTTTCTTTTCCTGAAAACATATGTCATGCATACACATATAAAATCACATATTTCACATAGTGATATGCAATGAACAACACAAACATAGCTCAAACATGTTCTCAGATATGCTTTAACAGATTTAACACATTATAGAAAAGCATATGACATGTAAACATAGAACATGTAACACATAATATACATGTGTTATTAATTATGTATTGTCATCATCAAAAACTTAGATATCACTGAGATAATGGGTTAAGCTAAACTTGTGCTCACCCTATCAACAATCTCAACAATCTCCCCCTTTAGGTATTAGCAAAAAGGGTAAGCACACTGTAATTGATACACAAGTTTTACATTTCTAAGTTTACAACAAGTATTCTCACCACTCATGGTTCACTTAGTCAACACAACTCGTCCGAGTTTAGTCACTCCTAGTTTACAAGTATTCTAACCGCTTTTGATATCAACCATAAACAATAAGTCTAGACTATTTAACTCAACTGAGCTAAACACCAAGTGTTTTAATTCTATTCATAATTTACAACACAAACAATGTTATGAGCAAAGGAAAAAATTGATAATCTCAAAGAGAGGATAAAATAATACAAAGAATATTGTGATTTGCTAAGGTTTTTCTCTTCTAGAAAAATATTCAACTTCATACGATATATGAGCATAGTAGGCTTAGTTTTAACGAATTCATTATCTTATTCTTCTTGTCTTCTCTTCAAGCTTTTGTTTGTATATATAACTTTTAATGAAAGATGATCGTTAGAAAAAGAAGTTGACTTCGGGAGAGTAGGTAACCTTTAGGTGGGAAGTCAGACTTTATTCTACTTTGTAGAGGTTTAGAGCTTTATCATAGCCTTTAACAAAACCAAGCTTGTATGATGTGATAGAGTATAAGGCTTCAGGGAAAACATTCCCAAAATGTTCTTCATCTCTCCCAAAGTCTTGCGTGTAGTGATTTTGATCATATCTTTCTACTTTAATGATCTGCACAAATATCAAGAACAATGTATACAAGCATCGAAACACTTTATCGTACATACATTTAATATTTTGAACGTTGATAAACGTTAGGCCATATTGCGTATTCAAAACATGTTATCATTTGTCATGTCATTAATAAACGCATCATTTGAAAAATTATACATGTATTTGATTATCAGATGGTGTAATACATTAAATGTTTTATCAAAGGCTATTTGAGTGTAGCATTTAGCGGTCATATCCTCTCTTCTCAGTTCTCATTGGAGTAGTCCCTATTATAGACTTCTTCTTCCTTTTTTCCCTTCAAAGTTGGCCCAACCTCCTTCAAGGAACTTCACTAAACCGCAACCTCAAGCCACTCCTTCATCTCTTCTTCATGCTTCTGCTATGTTATCTCATCTCCATGGAGCTTCATCAATAATTTTAAAAGGATTTTCTCCATCACTATTACTTCACACCTTCAAGCTAGGATGTTCTAGGTACTCGAATATGCAAAGCAGAAAGGGGATTATGCTTACAAAAGACATTTTGATATTCAAGTCAACAAAGTGCGTCACATACTACTAAATATAGTAAAACTGAAACGTAATTAATTTATTTCATATTATTTATACTATATTTATGGACTTTTATCTAGATGGACCTAGTTTTCGTGGCATAATTACCTTAATTATTTTGTCTAACAACCTACTATTATGCTTTAGTCTTTACCTTAATTTTATTTTCTTGATGTTAAAAAAGTGTATAATATGGAAAAGTGTATAATATGGTGTTACTATAACATGATACACTTAGGCTAACTATATCTTAACCCAAGTGACCGAGAGATGTACGGAATATATAGTATACTAGCTCTCGAGACTTAATATGCCATGTTCAAGTCTCTAAGCTGCTGCCACGATGCCGATTTTGGTTTGGCCAGTTAGTGCAAAAGAAGGTTGTATTTATTTTATTATCTCACCTATATGCATAAAATCTATATCAGTAATAATATCATCTTTTTAACTTTTTTTTACTTGTTTATTGACTTGGGCAGGCGTCATATAATTATTTGTATTTTTCGATGTTTGGTCAATTTCATTAAAAGTCTATCCTCTTCATCATATCAACGACTCTGCCTACAACACCCGAAGGTCTTACTTAATAACTTGTTCAAAAATATCTAAATTATAATAATTATAGTAATATATATATATATATATATATATATATATATATATATACACACACTAAATAAGTTAATTATTTTTGTAGTTTTATAATCGGAGTTAAACTATAAAATAATGAGTCCAAAACTCATATTTTAAACTAAATACTAATCTAAATTTAATCAATTTTAAATAGGATATTTTGATTTCAGTAATTAAAATTAATATAATTATTAGTTAAAGGGAGAAAGGGAATGTAGTCATACAGTATATTCTAAAGGTAATGCCCATTACATAGCTCAACATTTAAGATCAGACAGCAAAACATAGAGAAAAGCAGAACCATGACAACATGATCAAATCAGAGAAAAGAAAAGAAAAACAAAAGGGACAATTAAAAATAATGGGAAGAACGTCGTGAAGAATACGAAGAGTTCCCATTCCATATAAACAACAATGCAAATAGGAGCCAGATTCCCATACGAACGTAACAGTGATATTCTATCTTGTTGGAAAATGAATACAACATCACTAATGTGTTGCATTATTGTGGTCCATACATATGGTCAAGGAAATTCAATTAATTTATTCATTGATTCTTTTCAACTTCTTAAAAAGTTCTTCTTTTCTTTTAATATCTATTAGTTATTTGTTTTCCCTTTTCAGTGACACAAAAGAAACCCTACAACAAATCTTTGGGGTCTCTATACTTTCAACTAGAAGAGTTTCCACTCCATGCATACTGGGCAAGTAAAAGAAGCAATCCAATTTTATTAAATAGAAAAAAATAAATAAAATTGTGAGAGTAACTACAAATATAGGTTAATTCATTAACTGAGTTACAATCAATTCACTATGAAAACCCGTAAATAGAAATGGATATCTTATGAATTTGATTAGGATCTCAAATATTAATTTTGAATGTTTTTGAAGTATTTGATGACGTAATATCTATTATTATTTTCTATATTCTTGAGAGATAGAACTTTAGCCTAGTCCATTTATTTATTTTTCCATTATTTACAGTTAACTACTCAATTCACGATATACTTCACGAATAAATTTCTATTTTATTCAACTTTCATTATATTTTTCATTATTTAATAAATTTTATAATCATAATCAAATTGGTTTAGGGTTTCGGTTTTATTCATGTTAAAGATTACAAACAAAGAAATTTTCAATCGCAATCAAACTGATCAAAGCTAACTAGTTTGGATAAAAATATTCCATAACAATCGGAAAAGAGTTGTACAATACAAAAAAAGTTTACGCAAAAACGCTCAAATATCTATCTTTTGGACAATTCTTTTAACTATTGACGTATAAATTAATAAAAGAAAACATCAATTCTTTTAAAAAGCAATTTCATGGCATTCTGTATGAAGTGAACACACGAAAATAATGGTTCACGTTATTAAAAGGCTGAACAAAGACATATCGCGTTTGATTGATATACTAAGCAAGGGGTAGTAGTAATATATATATATATATATATATATATATATATATATATATATATATATATATATATATATATATATTGTGGGTGGGTGGAATCCCTTTTTGTGCATGTTTGAGGCCAACATGCACCATCGGTCCTTATCTATATTCGTAATGTAATGAAAATGAACTTATCAAACATTAAAGTATGGATAAGTTTCAACATAGAAAAATACAAGAAACTAAAATGTATTGAATTTTTTATTTTTTTTATATTAAAAATTAATACATAAATTTATTTTATATTGTAGAAAATTTAATGTATTTTATCTTTTTAATTTTTGAGACATGACTTTAGTGTAATTAAAAAAAAAACTATTGGTCTAATTTTAAGTGATAAAATCGTGAAAGAGACCTCTCTCCACGTAAGCAACTGTGCATTGTTGAAAATGGTCAACAGGCTGACGATGCTAGTCATATATTAGTTTCATGTGTTGGAGTCGTATCATAGATATTATTATTTTAAAAAAAATAGGTATCATTGCTTCATTTATTTTGTTTAGATTTTTAGACTCACCGACTTTTGTTTAAAGTGCTTATTCACGATAAAGAAAACTAAAAAAAATTAAAAGGGGAGAAGTAGTAAGTAATATATGTGATCAAGGCTTTTTATTATATTTATAAAATTAAATAAATGCTAGAATTTGTGTACCCCTATAAGTATGCGTTTCGTCAAGGGCTAAATTATATTTTGATTTCTATATTATAGTTGAATCAAGGTTTAATTGTTTTTATTGTCTTTTGAACTGTGTCAATTAGGTCCAACCCTTTAAAAGTGTGTCAAATACGTTCTCACCTAATAAATATTGCGTCAACTACGTTCCTTTCGTTAAATAGAAACAAACGGATTTAATGGATTGATGATATGGCAGAAGATAATATTAAAGTGTCATTGTTTAGTTGTATGTGTGAAGTGTTATGTAATTAGAGATTGAGGTAAAAAGTAAAGGTTGGGAGTTTTAAATTGGGGAAAAATTGAAGTTCATCCAATTAGGGATTTTTCAATGAGATGAAATATGGGCAATTGGGAGAGAGAGAACAGAGAATCGTGTTAAGACAGTACAGTGGTGGGTGTTTTTCTTCTTGTTTGTCTTCTTCTCCTTTCTGTTGTTGTTGTTTAGGGTTTGGATTTTATTGTTGTTTATTGGCAGTAGCGTGGTGGTTCGTGGTTTGTGGTTGTCTCGTTTTGGTGTTGGCTTAGGAAGTGGCAATGTCTTTCAATCAATGTTGTTTATCTTACTCATGGGAGAGCTCTCGTGGTGGTTCATCCAGAGGATTCGTTGGAAGCCAAATATGCCATTGTGGGGAGGTTGCTGTGTTGAGAGTGGCAAAAATAGTTAAGAACGAGGGGAAGTAATTTTGGGGTTGTCCTAATTACAAGGTTTGTAGTTTAATTTTTGTGATAGATTATTTTGATGATTAAGGAAATGTTTATGGTTGGATATTTTGAACAACGGGCAAGAAATGAATAACTTCAAGGATGCAATTTCTTTAAATGGCGTAATGAAGATAATGTAGATTATGGTAGTAGTACTATTGCTAGGCAAAGAAGAAAGATTAATAGCCTGTAGAAATTTGTTATAGGTTGTCAGAAAAGGGAGAAGATGTTAATATGGATCCTATGTTTTATGGGGTTCATTATCCTCATCCTTGTTTGTATTTTGTTTAAAAGTCCATGATGTGTTGTATTACACAGTTGTTGTGATGAGCACATTGGCTATATTGCAATATGATGTTTTGAAATGAATGAGAAATGTCAATTTTTGCATATGAATTTATGCTTTCAATATACATTATACATTTCGTGTGATATTCGTGTGAATAATCAAATGAGAATAAAAATTGTGCTTCAAATGCACATTGAATATACAACATAAGCACATTGAAGTTTAGATTGAAATCAGAAACTGGACTTGAATTGGACATTCCCCCAAATGATCTGTGGTACATAACTCGTCACATAATTCATCATCATACAACTCATTTATATTGAACTTGAAATGCACAATGAATATACATCATTGAAAATGACAATAAGATTAGAAAGTGGACTTGAATACAAGCATAAGGCTAAATATCAGTGTGAAGTGGATGATCTTTGGTACAGAGGCAAAAACAAAAAGTAGACTTCAATATAAATCATTACAAGTCATCAAAGAACTCATCATTATAATAAAAAACTGGACTTCAAATGCACATTGGAAAGAGAAACTGGAATTGAAATTCAGATTAAAATCATTCAAATCTACAACATTGTTCTTGATGGCAAAATAGATACTGAACCAGGATTCAAAATGAAGTTCAAAATACATATCAAAGTTTACAAAATAGCCAATACTTGGCTCTAACAGACTTTAGCTAAACATTTTGTGACTTCTAAATAACTTTTAAACTCCTGTTGTACTTGGCTGACTTTGTTGAAGTTGGCATTGAGTAAGCTGACTTGGGTTTATTGGAGCAGCTTGTGGACAAGTATTTCTTTTATGACCAAGCTATATACATATGGCACATCTCTTACGAGTTTCAGCTTGTTTTAGTTATGTGTCATCCTTCTTTAGCTCCCAAGGCTCTAGTCTTCTTTTCTTTTTCGGTCTACCAGGCAACACACTTTTAGTTGGAGGCAAAACATTAAGATTTGAAGTCATTTTCCATAGGTGAGGACCGTTGACAGGGTATATCATTGGAATGTATGTTTCTTGATATGTTGACCTTGTAAACCAATGTGGGATGTAGTCTTCTCCATTAATGTTGAGAAATTTCATGACAGCTAGTGCATGATAACATGTGATTCCTGATATAGTCCACTTTCTACAACTGCATTCAAGTTTATCTATGTCAATCACAAACTTTTCACCAATGGTTAAAGTGTGTCTGACCTCAAAAATTTTCAGTCATAACCAACTGCAATGATAACAATTTAATTTAGTATTTAAAGTAAACAAATATAAAAATAAAGAAGTCCATATTATGGTGTAGTCATGTGCACATACCTAGGTATCCAATATATAGTCATGCACAATTCCTTTTGAAATCTTTTTCTAATTTTGCGGCAAAGAGAACCTTCACATGTAGTTATTTTCTCTCTATATGTTGCCCATCTCTTCATGAGGTACATTGATATTATTATTATTTTTTATATTATTGTTATTATTATTCTTATAAATATTTAATTTTTTATTATTTTTGTCATTCTTAATAGTATTTCTCATATATTATTTTTAATTTATAAGCTATATTATTTCTATGCATACATCTATGATAATGGCGACATTGTTCCTCATCCTGAAAGTGGTGTTCTGTTTACATCGGACACCAAAATCATGATTCGAATTCACAAAAGTTTTACGTTGTCCAGATTAATGCAGATACTATTGCATAAAAAACTTATATTTCTATTGTAATTCAATGAATAAAACTTATATTTGTCTTACAAAAAAAATCCTTCTCCTTCTTCATTTCAATAAAATAAAAATTAAATAATAAATTACCTCTCAAATCAATTATCTGGATCACTACTAACAAAAGTCAAAATTCGGTTTCATGATAACCAAATTCAAACCTACCTTTTCGTAAAATTCACTCAAAACAAATTTATCGGAAAACAAATTACAATATACATTTTCACAAATATATAGCAAAAAAAACATAGAATTCGATTTGGTGGAAACTGAATTCCAAAATACTTTTCATAAGAATTCCTAGAAAATACTCATAATTCAGTTTTTCAAAACCCAAATTCAAACCTATGTTCATAAAGAAATTCCAAATATAAGTCAGAATTCGGTTTGCTGGAAACCAAATTCAATTTTACTTTTCGTAAAAATCTTTAGAAAATAAAAGTCAGAAATCGATTTTCCACATCGAATTCTAACCAAAATTTATAAAAAAAATTAAAATATAAGTCAGAATTCGGTTTTTCAGAAATCGAATTCCAACTTAAACTTTTTTGAAAAATAATGCATAACAAAGTTATAATTCGGTTTTTCAGAAACTGAATTCTAACCTAAGCAAAAATCATGCCATATTTGTGTAAATTTAAGACACAATATGCTATGCTGGTAATTTAGAATCTAACTTGTGCTATGTTAGAAAAAAGTCCTCATTGGTAGATTTGCTGCAATGGTTTGTAGTGACTGACAATGATGTTTGTGTTTACGCCAACGAAGGTTGACAGTGGCGTGACATTAGTTTGTTGCATTTTGGCTCGACGTTTGTTATTGTTGAGGTGACGTTCGAATGGTGTTGTAGTCGCTAATTACATATCTGGTTTGCAAGCTGTATTTTCTAATGTTGCTAGTGTTTACGTGTGCAACTCTAGCGATATTTATGGTTGTAAGGCACAATGGTTGTCGGTAGTCACAGTGTTGAGGACAAAGTTAATGTCATTGCAGTGATAGAGATATGACAATGAGCAGGGTACATGGATGGTGATCATCGGTGATTTGAAAGTGGTTGAAGCTTACTCTGGTGGCGAACAAACATTATGAAGAAAGGGATGCATTGAAAGAGAATGTTTTAGGGGGTTTAGAAATAAGAGAGGATTAAGAAAAAAGTGTGGAGGTTCTTTTTAAGTCATTGACCATATCGATTTTCTATTTAATCGATTTAATATGCACATATTAGATTAGTTTCCACGATAATCAATTTAAAATATTTTTCAGTATTTACAAAATTATCATTGTATTTTAAATTAAGTTGATTTTGTTACTACTGGTCTTATATTTTGTACTAATATCACTATTTTTTCACTAAAATAACCAATAAATTGAAAGGCTACCTTGCACCAATTATTTTATAAAATCTAATCCTTTTTGGTATAAAATCTAATCCTTTTTGGTATAAAATCTAATCCTTTTTGTTATAAAATGATTAATTTAGAATAAAAGTTTATATTTTTATATTAATCTTTTTAATGTAAAAGCATAATTTTTTTTAAATTTTGAATTAAAAATACTATGAAATATAAATCAGGAAGAAAAAAATCGACACATTATCAACCTGTAACACCAACGAAAAGGTCAACCCCTTCAAATTTAAGCGATGTGCCCCTAAAACCCAAAAACTATTATCATTCCCACATCCAAATCATTGATGCCATAAAAATGCCAATTGAATTCACAATCTGGATTGGGTCAAAGTTTTATTGTCTTTAATCCACCGTCAACTCAACCTACTATAAATATAAAATCTAGTGTAATTTTCCATTATAAAAAATGATTAAAAAAGATAAACACTAATGGATTAGCGAAGATGGAGTTATTCTCCTAGAATCGCGCAGATCAAGAACAAAGTGGCCTCCTATAAATCCATTACTAAAAGTTGCTTTGAATGCATCTTTAATCCCTTTTATTTGGATTATGTTTCATTAGTTCTTTAAGCCTTTTAGAATCAATTAGTTTTTTATCTTAAAAATATATAAATCTGGTCCTCATTATTATTTTTAGTTATAAATAATTTCTACTTTTCCACTCAAACTTTTCATAAATTAAATTGATTAAATTTTCTTTTACTCATAATCGAAAGATCAGATTCACTCAAGATGAAACACATTTTAATATCTTCTCTTTTCAAATCCTAATACGCATATTTTGAATTCCCTCAAATTCCATTAAGCGTTTAATTCAATAAATTATCAATTTTTCTCTATATATTTTAAAAATTATTTCATGTCCCAATTCTAATATAAATCCCCAAATATTGAACAGAGAAATAATACATTTCAAGGATAAAATAAAATACGTTAAAAAATAAATTTGGTTATTTTCAAACTAAGAAAACTTAAGTAAATTAAAAAAAAAAAAAAAACTTGAGGGGCCCGCTTAATCCAAACTTAAAGGAGTAAAAAAACACACACACACACAATTATTCCCTAAAAGTTTGCACTCATCAGCGTATGAAATCAAAGTGAATATAATCAAAATATAATCCAAAGTGGGGTGACAAATTATCAAAAAAGAAAAAGTGCATAAAACAAACTACTTCTATATGGCATTACCTTTATTTGACCGTTGAACATATCCCTAGCTTAAGCAGGGTCCAATAATTACTATAAAGCAAACACACGTATTTTAAAAAAAAAATCCATCAATCATTCATGTGGATCTAAATCATGATGAAATTATACAACCCTAGCTAGGGTTTGAACCCATCTATGATTAATTAATGGAATTCAATTTGCCTAGAACTCATGGCCAATGACTCTCTCACGTTGCTCACAGTCCTTTCAAGTGATAATTCAAGAGACAAACAGTCCTTTAATTCTAAGGCTATGTGCCCTATGTCAGGCCTGTGAATTGGAACTTGAGGGAGACATGACATGGCTATCCCTACAAATTTCCATGCTGAAGCACCATTGTATTTCCCATGTAACCTTCGATCAACAATTTCTTGGATATTTCCTGTTCTCAGTTTGTTGTTAACCCAAGGAAGTATGTAACTGAGATTCTCTGAAGTTCCTGTTAGTGCTGGTTGACCAGTGATTAACTCTAGTAGGATTATCCCAAAACTATAAACATCACTCTTTTTGTTGAGTGTCCCAGAGCAATAAAATCTGTAAGGTACAATATGGTTATATATCACATTTAGTCATAAATGTATTCATAAAGATATTATTATACAGTCATTTAATAAAAATTTATCTTGGAGGCAACTTTTAAAGTGTTAATGAAAGCATAACAAGGATGAAACCATAATTTAAAATATATAATAAGATATAAATTTCATCTTACGAACTAATACTAATTTTGTAGTGTTCAGTTAAATTTAAAGTCTACAATAATATCATAATCATAAAAAATTCATCCTAATAAATATTTATTGTTTGTTAGATTATTCTACCACTCACTATGAGGTTACTCTTACCATACCTATTAATATTTAATTTTATAACTTATACGTATATATGTATTGACATAAGGGATATTAGAAATTAAATAAATTTACATTATATATAAATAAATACTTATAAGTTTGTTTGTACAATTAAAGTAAGTCTAAATTTAACTTATTAAAAAGTTGTCTTTATTAAAATGTTAGTAGAGGCGGTTCAACATTAGAATAACTAACCCAACCATGACTCCAATATTTGCTTTTCCATGGCATATATACAACAAAAACTAAACTCTCTCTTGTTATAAATAATTTTCTATAATACATTTAAATTTTATTGATAACTTTAGGGTTAAATATATTTTTATCTTTAAATTATTAAAAGATTTTGATTTTAGTTCTTTTTTTTAAGTTTGGTCTAACTAGATTCACGTTCTTTTAAAATTAATGGAATAAGTTCTTAATGGCTAGCATTAATGTTTTCTTTGACGTGACCAAAGTAATCCATGTCAGCATTTTGTTTGACACGTGAAAAGTTATTTAATTCAAAAAAGCCTCATACCTTCGTTTTCAATTTTCTTTTCAAATTGGGAAGGGGATTTGGAAGGTTAGTGTGGGTGTTGATTTGCATGGGTGGAGGGTGAAAAAGATGATGTTGGATAATAAATGCTTTTGCTATGATATTTGGGAGAGAAATCTAAGCTTAAGAAAGAAGAAGACGACTAAGTGGAAAATAAAAAATATGTTTTGAATTAAATAATTTTCCACGTGTCCCAAACAAAATTACTCACTTGAATTACCGTTTTCCATATTAAAGAAAAAACTAACACGATTAGTTATTGAGGATTAATTCCATACACTTTGAAACAATGAGAATCTAATTAAACCAAATTTAAAAGAGAAACTAAAACTAAAATTTCGTAATAATTTAAGGATAAAAACATATTTAATTTATAATTTTTAAATGAGAAAAAATTAAAAAGTTCAACATTAATAAATCATAATAGATAAATAAAACTTTAGTTTTAGTTTTCTAAAATCTTAAAATAAATTTATGTATATCATTTTACAAGTAAACTTGAAAGATAAACTGATTTAGAATCTTAAAATACAGAATACTCATTACTTTTCATCTCCTCCTTTTTCTCTCTATTAACACTTTTACAATGATCCACCAAAGGTTAATCATTTTATATAAAAAATATTATCCCAGCTTTGTTTAATGCATTTAATCTTAAAGTATCATATCTAGTATACGTACTCTAGTTAACATTTTACTAATCAGCACTTAGTTTCAAGATGGAAGTCTTAGTTGTACAATAAAATATCCTATTAAACTTGAATTATACATTTCCGTTATGTATAAAAAGAGAATTATACATTTCCTTTATGTTAAACATCATATAAAGCATACAAGTCATTGTAAAATTGATTAAAAACAGTAAAGAAAATACATGTAACATGAAGGGTCAGACCAAACTCATGTAAAAACAAGGACAAAGATTAAAAAAACTCCAAACAATTTTAAATATCGGAAGTTGAAACCTATTTAAAAAGAATAAATAAATAAATTGTAGCCTAAATGACATGTGTCATGACATTTATATAAAATTTCATTTTTCAAACCTATGGTAACCTGCGTGTCTGGGGATTACCTTATGTGAACATTTGAACTTCATATTTCTACAAATTTCCATACATTTTTTCCATCATGCTTTAAAAAACCAAGGAACACTTGAGCAGAGGAAAAATGACACTATTAATTTATATAATGTAGTAATCTCATGACGAGATAATTATGCTCCCTCCATTTCGAAATAATACTTCTTTTGTGATATTAATACAAAATTAGGAGAAATTATCCTTAACTTTTTAATTACTTTTTTTGTATGTTTTTTATTAGTGATATTAGTTATCTAGGGTATTATTGAAAAAGCTATTTTAAACAAAATTGAAAGAATTGTTAGTTTAAAAATAATTAAAAGATTATTACTTGAAATGAAGATGATACACGGCGGCTCGAGGCACATCAGCGAGAAGCAGGAAATCTGAGAGTAGCTTGAGCTGAAGAACCGAAAAGCCACTGAAGAAACGATTTGAACCGTGAATCCCCAGGTTCTGTATCGGAGAAACAGATGAAGCATCGGAAGAACTAGGAACCCTAATCTTGGAGGTTTATTCGGCTGATAGATTGGGCTTGGGCCCGTCTATCAGAAGAAATAACATGATTACTTTTAAATTAAATTAGCCTTAAAGATTGAATTATGAGCTTATTGTCACTTATTTATCTGTGATATGTATTCTTTAAACAAAAACATACTTCTTATTCTTATCTTCATGTTTGCTCTTGTGCTGAGGTGGAACGTGAACATAAGTTATGTTGTTGAACACTTTAAAGTGAGTTACATTATACTTTTTTCTATGCTTGTGGTTTCTCTTGGATTAACTTAGCATGTGGACACTTATTTTGCACATAAATGGCACACTGTACTACTTTTGCCTAGGAACTTCTCTAACATATTTTTACTCTTTAGCATGGTTCGAACCATATCAAGAATGGTTCAATTTTTCCTCTTAGTTACACCAATTTGTTGTGGCGAGTACGAAGCTGTCAAGTATCTCTTTATGTCATGCTCCTCACAATATTTCATGAACTCACCTAATGTGAAGTCACCTTCCTTGTTAAACCGAAGAACTTTAATGTGCTTGTCGGTTTCCTTTTCAACCATCATTTTAGGCTTCTTAAAGACCTCAAATACCTCAAAATTTTCGTGTAAGAAATATACATGTCTTTTTGTGAAAAGTCATCGACGAATGAGATAAAGAACTTCTTACCACTAAAGGATTCAAGGGTAATTAGCCCACACAAGTAGGTATGGATGAATTCGAGTTATACATTTGCTTGGTACTCGATTATCTTTGGAAACTTGATCCCCAAATATTTTCCAAGTACACACTCCTCACAATTGTTTTTGTCAAATTCCATACTTGGCAGTCTGTGCATCAATCCTTTCTTTTCCAGCTCGGCTAGCCTGCCAAAATGCACATGGCCAAAAGGAAACTGCAACACCATAGCTTTATCCTTCACGTGGAGCTTAAGCACTTCTTCTATATTATTTTCAACTCTAGCTTGTACATCCTAGTCTTCTTCATCTCTACTCGAAAGTGGTTGAATTTACTTTTACGTATAGTACTTCTTGGTTTTTCATCATAGTTGAGTTGTTCTTCTCTATCATTTGACGCATGCTCAATATATTGCTTTTGAGATTGTGTACATAGTATATGTCTCTAATTTCTCCAACTTGGTCATTCTTCTATAGGTACCAGATTGCTCCTCGCCCTTCACTGCTACCTTGGAGTCATCTCCAAATGATACATTCTCAGCCTCAACTTTGGAGAGCTCTTTGAACAAATTCTCATCACCGCACTTGTGATTTCTCACTTCTATATCAAGATATCAAACTGAGTTGTTTGGACAACTTGGGCTTAACTTGACACTTGATCTTCAGTTCAAACATAGCTTGGTTTCTGATCTCTTCGACCTTATACAACTCGGACTCAGCTCAGTATCTGGTCTGCAGCTTGGACTTAGCTCAACGTTCGAGCTGCTTGACATCATCAATATCCTCATTTCTTCCTCAACTTCTTCAATAAGGAAGTTTGTCTCCTTCTTTCTCTTAGACTGATAATACTTTGTGATGTGACTGACCTTCCCATAATTATAGCATTTGACTTATCTATATTCATTTGCATAATGGACATGTTTTCCACATTTAAATCATTAAACTCTTTAGTTGCTTGATCGACCTCCTTGACCTCTACCTTGTCCTTGACCACACCAATTTTGTAGACTGGATTGCTCTTTGTTGTTTTAATAATCGCCTCAAATTTGACCTCCTTATCCTCAACTTTCTTGGTCTATTCCATCAAGAGCTCGACTTTGATTGTTCCAAGCTTCTCCTTTCACGTCAAGCTTTGCTTGAAGTGCTTGATCAAGTTGCTCCCATTTCTTCCTTCTCCATTACTCGTGCGACTCCAGGAACCCAACAAACTCTTCACCTAAGAGCATTAACAAGTCCTTAGACTCCTTAATGGCATAAACAATATTCTCAAAGTCCTCTAACAACGACCTTAAGATCTTCTCCACGACCTAGCTGGTTGGCAATGCCTCTCTGTTTCTACCTAGTTGATTTGTCACGATCTCCACCCGAGTTATGTACTTGTCTACCCATTTTCTCTCCTTCATTCTCAAGCTTTCAAACTTTCCTCTAAGAGTTTGAAGTCGAACCTGCTTTACTCGATCGTCTCCTTTATATGCCTTCTCCATGATCTCTCACACTCTCTTGAAGATGTAGTGTTTACTATCTTTTCAAAGTCGACTCATCCACAGCTTGGTACGACACGTAAAATTCTTGTCCTTTACCTAAATTTTTCGCAGTGCATTATTTTGGCAACCGTCTATTCTTTATTTTTTGCTAGCTCTTGGTACCCATTCTCAACTATATCCCACACGTCTGGTAAATCAAGAAGAGCCTTCAGCTGCAAACTCTAATTATCATAGTTGACTTTCTTTGTTAATTGAGGCAGAGATACACTGTTTGCAAGGTTGGTCATCTCATTCTTTCTTCCTCAAACACTTAAAGCTAACCTTTTCTTTTTCCATTTAGACACTAAAGCTCTCAAAACTCTGATACCAATTTATTAGCAAATGACAAACTCTTTGTATAATCTTATTTGCTCTTATTCTATGTGTCTTTCATGTCATGTGAACATTATAGTTTATAAGATAAACATTTGACTTTTCATCTCCAAGTAATAATGTCTCCAATTATTACAAAACAGAGCACTATAAAGACCATTAATATCAAAACATAACACACTAACTTCTTAGCTTTTGCTCTCTTAAAACATTAAAACATTATTGTTCACAATTGTGAAATAAGTCCTAAATTTAAGTTTATTCTAACATTACTTATTCTATTCTACACACGACGTCATTTTCAAATTGATCATTAATATTAGAGCTTCAATTCCATTCAATAAACACTCTGAAAAATTAAACGTTACTTACTCAGGATCAAGGTAACCTGGTGTGCCTGCAGGGTAAGTTGTGACATAAGTGTCATTATCATTGGCAAAAGTTTTAGACACCCCAAAGTCTGAAATTTTGGCATGCATATTTTCATCTAGTAAGATGTTGGATGTTTTCAAATCTCTGTGAATTACGGGTGGCTTACATCCATTATGCAAATAGTCCAACCCTGTTATTCAAATTATCAGTCACGTACTTGTTAATCACAATAGTTCTAATCATAATAAGAAAAGAAAATAACTATAGAACATCATGAACTTAGAGTTACCATTTGCTGCATCCATAGCAATTTTAAGTCTTTGCGTCCATTCCAAAAAAATGGGGTTCTTATCTGCATAAGAAGCTAATATATTCAGCATAAGCATGTTCATGATTCATTTATCATAATGCAGTTTGTTTTCACCAACTTTAAATGCACATGCCAATATGGAGTGAAGTGGAAACCTGATAATTTTTGTTGGAGGTTCCCTTCTGAAAGATATTCATAAATAAGTGCTTTAGTATCACTTTCATCACAGTATCCCACAAGAGAAACCACGTTTCTGTGATGAACATGCATCAACAGTTTTGCCTGCATTTTCAAGTTTAGAAATAACATATATTAGTACCATGACTGAATGAAAAATAGATTGGTCTATAAGAATTATAAACATTTTTAAGAATACAAAAGAGTTTAGTTAATTACCTCTGATTGAAATTCCTTATACCCTTGTGCTGATGGTGAAGAAAGTATCTTCACAGCAACTCTTTCGCCACACTCTAAAGTACCTAGGTATACCTTACCAAATCCACCTTTCCCAATCATTGTTGTGAAATTATTAGTGATTCTACGAATGTCTGAGTAAGAAAATACTTGATTTGCTGATTTCAGTGGCTCATCTTTCACAGAAATTGAAGAAATCACTGGACCAAATGTAAATAACAACAATCATTTTCCACAGAATATATATGTTTGAAAAGTGTGGCTTCGGTTCTAATTTTCTTTGGGAGCTTTGTGACAGTGAAACTATAATCAGTATCCCTAATGAAAATTAGAAAAAATTATCGTGGAAAGTTGAATTTGATTGTACTAGATGGAAATCATCAAGGAAAATATCACTTAAGCGAACAATTTAAAACTAGTGTTTTAATGCAATCATTCACTCAAGGACTAATGGTTACTATGTCTAAGACAATTAACAATGATAAGAAAAACCAGTAAGAGTAAATGCAATTATATTACTTAATGTATTCAAATATTAGTATTGATTATTAGGCTTCAGTTCAAAGACTGTGCATCTTTAATGGCAGAAATGGACAGAAATAATTCACATAATGGTCAGAAATTAACATAGAATGTAAACTATTAATGACTTGATATCTGATTTACAAATTCATTAACAATGGAACTTGCAAAATTGTGGTAATGGTCTCAGATTAATACAATGCAAATATTTAAAAATGATAATATATATTTGAATATAAAAATGACCTTCTATAAGCAAGATATGGAGCATTATAAAACTTATTCTTTAGATTACCTTTTCCCTTTTTTCTAAGTCTCCAGATCACCATAACTATGGTAGATATTGTGAGGACCACTGCAACACATGCTGTTATAGATGCCACTAATGGAATAATAAACTTCTTGTGGTTGCTCTTGCATGACCCTGTCCGATAAGGACGGAGATTTCCATCAAAACTACAATGTATGCAAGTGTTAGTCATCATAAGATTGAGAAGAATTGTGATGAGGAATTATATAATCATGAAAAGTATTAGTACTTCTTAATTAAAGAAAATCAAAGGTTGAAGAAGAAAGAGGGGCAAACTCTAAAATTCTCATTATTTTGGTATTGCTAGTTCCTGCTTATTGTTTTTAAATATGGAGTAATATATAGAGGGTGAAAAACAAAGATTATGAGGGAGTCAGCAAAGATTTATTTACATCTTTAGAAATGTTTATTTTACTTCAAGAAAGTTATGTGAGCAATAGCCTAGGAACAAACCTCAATTGTAAAGAGTTGTTAGATGACTTTGCCTTTAGACTCTCAGGAACTGAACCTGTGAGCCTATTCCTGGACAAGTTACTGCAAAGATGATATGATGTGTTAAATATATTTAGAGAGTGTGTGTGATAGAAATTTTAATGTATCAAGGTCACAACTCACAGGAAATGCAATTGTGGCAGTTTTGCAAAAAATTCTGGAACCTCCCCTGACAATTCATTGTCTGACAAATCCCTACAACATAATAGTTATGGTTTTGGTTCCTTTAAGTTGCAAGTTGCAACAGCATAGTGCTCTGCTATTAATATTGAAAACAGATTTATGTGAAATTTAACAAGAAAAACTTACAAAGTCACCAAACATGTGAGGTTGGAGAATGAGGCATCTATTTCTCCTGACAACTTGCTCGAGCTCAAGTTTCTGCTTGAATTTTGAGAAAATTTTGCCATTAAAACGAATAAAAGTGGAGATCTAAAACATATTACATTCATCAAGATTATTTCATTTTTATCAATGAAGATTTTCACATTTCCGAGATATATTAGTAAAATAGAGCAATAAGTATGTATAAATGTCACCTTAAAATTGTTGACAACAAGCCTGAAGATAAACACTCTTTAGTATTATAACTTGTGAGATTTTAACTATTTATAGACTTTGGTGTGACCCTTCAACTACATGCATTAATTATGACTATCACCATTAATAAGCTCTATTGTGTGCTTTAACCAATACTAGAAGCACCAATCTCCTAAGATAATTAACATAATTTATCATTAAATTCAACTACCTATTTTTAAGTTTATCTAACAAAATTCTCTCATAAACTTAAATGTTTTTCTTGTCTTTCATTTCAATCATCTTCTTGCCATTCTCGAACAAAGTGGTTGGCAAAGGCTTTGTAAATATATTTGCACCTTGTGCTCAACTTCCAACGTGCTCTAATTACATATTTCATTCTTTCACTTATTCTCAAATGAAGTGAAATAGAATATCGATATGTTTGCTTCTTTTATAATTTATTAGGTCCTTCGCCAATTCAATGACCGACTTGTTTTGAATTCGGATCATAGTCCCTTTTCTTGCTTCATCTCCAACTTACTTAGAAGATTCTTGAGCCAAACAACCTAACATATACCACAAGATGTTGCAATGTACTCGGCTTCACAAGTTGACAATGTTACAATGGGTTGCTTCTTCAAAAGTTAGGTGAATATTGTGTTTCCCATGAAAAATATGTATCCCGACGTGGGACTCAAAGAAGGTGTTCACCCCTTGTGGATTTCAAGGGAGGTGACTTTCATCTCTTGTGGCTTCAATAGAGGTGTTTTCTATCCTAAAGTGTTCTTGTTCCTATTTGCAATCTCAAATTATTTTTAGTGTTTGAGTTAATCCCTCTTTAGAGAGATTAACAATTCGACATATGGTCTTTCGATTCGAACCAATATAAAATTACTTTTATAAATACCTCTTTCCCTACACTCTTTATTTATCTAGTCTTATCTTAAAGAAATCCTTTTTATTGTTAAGTCAAATTTTAAAAGATTTTTTTTTTTAAAAAAAGCACAGTTTTATTAACAAACCAATCCACCTTCTCTTCGTTTTGTCCAAATGCGATTATTCCACTCTGTGATTCTAACATAGATTCCATTGGGGTGGATATCGGGTTACAACTTGTCATCTTAAACTTTCTCAGAACCTCCTTAGCATATAGGGACATAAAGATGTCTTCCTCCCCCTGAACAACTTCCTCCCCTCTCAAGACCCAAGTCATTCATCTCGAACTCCATCCTGATCACTTCTTTAAATTCTTCAACCAGCTCAACTTTGTTTTCCATGAAGATTAGGTCATCAACATACAAGTGTAAAACATCACATCTCCTCCTTTCTTTTTCATGTATAGAGCAAGCTTATACTCATTCTTTTTAAAGTAAGTATCAATTCTTTCATTCCATGCTCGAGGAGCTTGTTTCAAGCCATAAAATGCCTTCTTCAATCTCAACACTTTCTTCTTTTATCCTCTTTGCGTGTATCCAAGAGGGTGGTCAACAAATACTTCATCCTCTAAGACTCCATGTAGAAATGCCGACTTCACATCCATTTGCAAGATCGTCCATTTTGTGTTGAGCAGTTAGGAAAATCAAAAGCCAAATTATTTCCATCCTCGTCACTCGGGGGAATACCTCATCATAGTATATTTCTTCCTTCTGTTTATATCCCTTCACTACGAGCCATGATTTATATCATTCAACTTCTCCTTCAACATTTGTCTTCTTCTTATTCACTCACTTTACGCCAATAGGTCAAGCTCCCTTGAGGAATTCGGTCAATTCCCATGTGTTGTTGCATTTGATTTCCCTGATCTCCTCATCCATTATCTTTTTCCACTTCTCCTCCTACACGACCTTCTTAAAGCTTAAGTCTTCTTAATCTACCAAAAAACATACACAATGCACTTCGTTAGTGGAGTTGTATATGTCTTACAAACTTCGTGCTCTAAGCTGTAGAGGTTGATCCTTTTCACAAAAGTTTCATGAATTATCTCTGTAGATGGTGTAACAATTTATAAGATTCTAGTTCTAGTAGACTCCTTTTTTGAGTTGTTCTACTTCCATTCACTCACTTCATCAATTTGAACATATTGATCCATATCACTTTCTTTGTTATTGGGTTAAACAAAGTGTAGGACTTAGTTTTTTCTTCATACCCAATGAACACATACTTCTTACTTCTATCTTCAAGTTCGGTTCTCTATTGAGTTGGAACATGACCATAAGTGATGTTGTTGAACACTTTAAGATGAGACAAACTCAACTTCTTTCCATTCTAGACTTCTTGTGGTGTTTTCTCATTCCATTTAGCATTTGGACACCTATTTTGCACATAAATAGTGCACTACTCTACTTTCGCCCATAACTCCTTAGGAATGTTCTTACTTCTCAACATTGTTCGAACCATGTTAGAGGATGGTTCAATACTTCCTCTTGGTAACTTTGTTTTGTTAGGGTGAGAATGATGTTGTAAGAAATCTCTTTATCCCTTTCTTTTCATAATACTTCATGAGTTTGGTTAAAACAAACTTGCCTCCTCAGTTAGATTGAATAGACTTGGCTGGTTTGCCTTTCTCTTTCTCAATCATCATTTTGAATCTTCTAAATAATTTTTCTTTGAAGAGGTATACCTAGGTTTTCCTTGAAAAATCACCTATAAATGAAATAAAGTACCTTTTTCCATTGAAAGACTCGAGGGTAATCAACACACATAGGTAGTATGGATTAATTTGAGTTGTTCCTTTGCTCGGTACTTAGCTATCCTCGGTAACAAGGCCTTTGGATGCTTTCTGAGCACATACTCTTCACAAAATATTTTTTCAATTGTTATACTTAGCAATCTATGCACCATTCCTTTCTTAGCTAGCTTAGTCAGGCCACCAAAATGCAAGTGACCAAATTGAAAGTGCCACATCATGGCCTCATCCTTTACGTCAAGTTTCAAGCATCTCTCTTGGACTATCTTTAAGTCTAAATTGTATATCCTGTTCTTCTTCATTTCTACTCAGGCAATCAAATGATCTAATTGTTCTTCAAGTGTAGTACTCGATCTTTCATCAAAACCGAATAACCTTTCTCCATTAGTTGGCCCATGATCAATTACATTGCTCTTTAGATTGAGTACATAGTACACGTCTTTGATTTCTCCAAATCAGTCATTTTTTTGCAGGTAACAGATTGTACCTCAGCCTTTTACTGCTACCTTGGATGCATCTCTAAATGACACGTTCTTGACCTCAACTTTAGATAGCTCCTTAAAAAGGTTCTTGTCCCCGCACATGTGATTACTTGCTTTTATATCAAGATACCAAATGGAGTTGTCAGAACAACTCAGACATGGCTCAGTACCCAAAGTCCTCAACAACATCAACATTCCCTCTTCCTTGACATCTTCAGAGAGGAAGTTTGTTTCCTTTTTCCTTCTTGCTCTTAGACCGATAGTCCTTTGTGAAATGCCCGACCTTCCCACAATTATATCATTTATACGAGTTGCAATTCTTAGCAAAGTTATTTTACTTTGCACATTTGAAGCACTCAACTTTTGAGTTACTTGACCGACCTATTCGGTCTCTTCCTTATCCCTGACCATGTCAGTTTTGTTGTTTATATTATTTTTTACCTTTTTCATATCCTTCTCTGGCTACCTGGACCTTAAGTGTTATGAGTATAAGGTGCCTTTTTCTCCTTAATTGTTGTCTTTACTTGAAGTGCTTGATCGAAAGACTCCTCTTCTTCTTTTTTTTCTCTATTGATCATGCACCTCAAGTGACTCGACAAACTCTTTAACTGAGAACGTTGACAAGTCATTGACCTCCTTAATGGTGCATGTTATTTTTTCAAAGTGGTTGGTTAACAACCTTAGGATTTGCTCCACTTAGGAAGTGGACAACGTTTCTCCATTCCTTCCAAGCTCATTCATCGTGGTATCAACACAAAAGACATACTCAACAAAACAACTCCTTTGGCCTCTTTCATCCTCATGATTTCAAGTCACCAATGAGAGTTTGAAGTCTGAATGATTAACATGATTATCCCCTTTATAGGTCTTTTCCTATATATCTCACACTTCTTTTAAAGATTTAGCATTTGTTATCTTCTAAATTGGACTCGTCGTTTAAGTTTACTCAATAAAAAAAATTGTTTTTATATCATTTAAGTCCAATCCAATCCATCACATAAGGGATAAATTTGTTTTTATATGATTTAAGTCCAATCGAATCCATTACATAACATATTACTCAACACATAAAATTTCAACATAGCAACCTTGGATATTATGAGAAATTTCCACAAGATACTTACAATGAAATGATTCTTGGAGTGTCTCCATTGCTGCATTTCACACCTTCCCATGTAAAATTCTTTGGTCCACAAGGGTCTCCTTGCCAATTAATGTTATTGATCATATAAACATGTTTGATGTGCCGGATAGCATAAACTGTTGTAAATGTGCAGTATTAACAAGAATATCAGCTAAAGATTGTGATTATGAACTTTAGAAGTAAACAAATTTTCAATAGGTCAGCACATAATAAATGAGAAATTTAATAAAAAAAATGATAGAGAATAGAGGAATTTGAGCAGAATAGCATCCAAATTGATTCAAATTATGTGACTTATGGGCAAGGAAGTAAAAGGTAACAAATGAAGAAAGATTAAAGAAACCTACCATCTTGTTCTTGTGTGGAAGAATCTGACTGAGGTAGTACTCTGTAAATCTCAAGAGCATTAAGCATTGCTGGTAACTCATCAGAATCAGAGTTGGCTTCGATCAATATCTTCCGAATACCCATCCCTTGTTTTATAGGTAGAATTATGGTATAGGGCTTCCAGTACGAAAGAGTATGAAATTCTGTAACATTGTTATCTTCAAAACCATTAATAACAATATTCAACCTTCGTTTTTGTTTATTGGTCCGATCCTCAAAGTCAAAAAAATGAAGATAAACGTAATATTCAGAAAGCGTGCCATAATTGAGTGTGAATTCCAAGGAATTGGAATCTCTTGCCTCCACTGCAGAACTCAGAACTTCTGCTGGCAGTTTGTAAGGATCATCAAATTTATCCAAATCAATAGCTGATGAGGTTTTCAACGGACGCTTGTTATAATTGTTTGGAACTTCCCATGACCTTCCGTATATATCATCTGTGTACCTAACTTAAACACAAATTATCCAACCAACAGTGATTAGTTTTCACATAATGATACTGTCTCCCTGCAGTGAAACCAAAGTATGTTGCAATTGAAACTAAAACAGTGGTATAATTTCATTTGAGTACGAGGTAGATAATGCTAGCTTTCTTTGCTTAATTTCACAAAATTATATTTGCTTTCCACGAAATTTTAATTATCATGTTAAATTGTTTTCTCTAATTAACTCATTAAGTTAAACTGTGAGTAATTCCATTTATTGCTCTGCCCTTTTATCCTTTTTTCAGTAAGCCTTATTATAAGTCTACGCATATGATAAACATTATGATAACATTTCTAGAAACTTTAGAAAATAATAAATTTGCATTAAAAAAAGGTTATTAAGGAGATCAAGTGTTCACTTAGATTCAATGTATATATCGCTCTTTTCGTACCATAACAAACATTAAAATAATTAAATTCTTCTTTTGTTAATATATATATCTTAAGCCTATTAATAGATAATAATTTAATAATAAGTAGAACACCTAATAAATTTGGTTAAAATAAATTTTATTGCGTAACTTCAATACTATATTAAAAAGTGATTTTTAAATTTAATCCAATTCTATAAATTTAACTAGATAAAATTTATATCTGGTTATATATTATAAATTTGTCTTAATTTTAATTCATTAGAATTTGTGTTAAATTGTTTTTTGTTGCTTATTTTTCGTAATTAGGTAATTTGTGTTAAAGGAGAAAATAAGTTCAAAGCATGTTATCAAAGCCTAATTATCATTTCAATGCTAATATATTATTATGAATAATCTATGTTTCGATGAACTAAATTAGTTAGGTTTTTTTCAAGAGATAAAATTTAAATTAAAGGTTAAAATTAGTTGACATGTAAATTAATTTATAAAAACTTTATTGTATAAATTTTAATTATTAATTAGATAATCGATTCAGTACAATAATTATTGACATATTTTACTTCTTACTAAAAAAACATATTAAATGCTAAAAATTAAACACGTACTAATCATATTAACAATCAATCGAATTCATACAAAACTAATATAATTAAAATTATTATGATAAAATTAGTTTTATGTGGACGAAAAACAAAATATGTAAGTACTTACTGTAATTAACTAACTATTTACTCCTATTATTTTGGGCCTACGTTGATTTTAGTTTAATAAAAGATTATATTTCCTTTTTTTGTTTAATTTCATAAAATTATATTGCCTTTCCATGAAATTTTCAATATTGTGGTAAATGGTTTTCTCGAATTAACCCTGTGAACAGTTTGCATTTACTATAATTTGTTCTGTCTTTTTCTCTGGAAGACTTATTACGAGTCCACGCATATGATAAACACAGTCATAACATTTAATATTTAGAAATTTTAGAAAATAATAAATTTGATGAAGAAAAGTATTAAATATAATTATTAAGAAGATCACGTGGTGATTTTTCACTTGAATTCAATGTATTTACAAATCAGTAAAACAAATATTTACATATTTCGTTTTTGATAAAAACATACACTAATTACTAAAAATAGTCACGTGCTTAATCGTATCTCCGATCGATCGAACTTAAATAAAATTAACATGATTAAAATTATTGTACTAATATCATTTTTATTGTAAAAAAACAAAACTATATCGATCTTATTGTACTTAAGTAACTATTTACTCCTATTATTTAAACCTTAGTTTATTTTAGTTTAATAAAAGATTAATTTCATATTTTGAAAAACAATTTATGTGAAGACTTGTTCAAACAAGTAGAAAACACGTTTACCATCACCATATAATTAATTTGGTAATTTCATTATTTCCTTTAGAAACAATTTATTTATGGAAAGACTTATTCAAACAAGTAGAAAACGCACTTACCATCACCTATCATATAATTAATTTCTGGAACTGACTAGCCAGCTAGAAAAGATATCAAAGTAAGCAAAACATGCATAGTTTGATATATGAAAGTCACCTGATGAAGTTATCTTCAGAGGCACCAAGGTTTAGTCGAGTGAGAAGATCTAGTGTTAACAAAGTGGAGGAACTTTGATAAATGGAATTGTCCAAAGGCCATAGCTCCAACAATGAGATGAAGGGCACCCCTTGATCGATGTTCACAAGGCATAAATCGATTCTTTCTGTGGAGGCAAAATGAACAGCTTCGATTCGAATTACCACATCCCCAGAAGAGTTTATTGTCTTCAAGAAATTGACTCCAAGATGCAAATCAAAAACTGGTGGCTTATTTTCGTTGTCATAGTTGCCATATGCAAAATATGCCCTGATTATGTATTTCTTATTCTTTCCCTGTTTGGGTGTTAAGGTATAGCAATTTCTCTTCCCATAAGGGAAACTTCTCAATGTGTTCAACTGCTTATGAATTTGACTTATATGTCCCATGTTGTAAATTGAGGATGTATTATTGATTTCACCAAATTGGATATCATCTGCTTCGTACTGTAAGTTGGTTGTTTTGTCAGTGTAGCCCTCGTCTACCCCACAATCAATGCTTATAACACCTACAAAATGTAAATACATTAAACAAAAATGTTCAGAGTAAAACCATGTTATTATAAAAAGACTCAGTACCAATAAAACATGGATTCAACTTACATAAGATAAACTTACATCATTTCATCTTAAAATAATGGATTTATAAAAAATAATTCTTTATATTTGCTTAACTTTTCATTTATAGTAGTAGTATGAGACTTAACTCATACTTAAATTCTAGATAAGAAAATGATATGATTTTTTTTAATGATTACACATGCAAACTTACAACTTAGGTTTTGATCGAAATTTTATGAAGTTGTGTTATAAATTAAGGGCGATAACGTAACATAGATTATGTTGGAATAAATGCATTAAAATAATGAAAGCTTGGTTGATAAACTTAAATTTAGGAGTAAGTTATTTTGATTTGATTTATATATTGATTTAAACCTAAGCTAGATTCTTAAAAGCTTGAATTACAAAATTATAGAAAGGTGAAGAAGCTTGGTGTAGATTCATACCTGAATAATCAAGATTGGCAAGGTTCCAGTAAGTTAGTTGAGAGTTCTCAGCAAGTATATTAATGAGTGATGAAGCACAAATTGCTAAGACTAGGATCCATTGCAATTCTCTGTCCATGCTGCTAATAAAAAAGATAGAATAAGTTGATAAATGTACCCTTTTGTGTAGAAAAACCAGACTCTTTGGAAGGAAGAGTACTCGAAAGCTATAAACTATAAATACTAAATATTTTATCTTTTTTTTTTTTTTTAGAAATGATGGCTAATTAAAGAGGTAGTAGGTAGGGAAACTAAATAACTTCCCCGAAAGAGATGGTAGGCCATATTAATTTATTAAGTTATTAAGTATACTCATCTTCTTGTGAGCTGTATTTTTTTTTTGTGTATTTCCTAATATTTAATATAATTATTTTTATGAATTAGAATTTACACACAGGTTTTAAGTATCTGTATTTTATGAGACAACATTATAAGAGCAATTTTATAAATATTTTTTTCTCTTCCTCTATGGATATGTCTTTTCAAAATAAAAATTGTGGTAGCCATTTGTTTATGAGAATTTGACTCACTCTTCGGTTGGAAACTTTCAATATCGACACTACCATACTATTTGAAACTTTCATTAATAATATATAGCGTATGAGGAGCTTTCTTCTTTACTCTTAAAAAAACATCTTTTCTGTAGGCTTGATTCTTAAATCCGTGTGATTTATTATTTATTAGTTTTATTCATATAATGTTATTTTTTATTTGGAATTGTTTCTCGAAAATTAAGGTTAATACGTGTTTAATATGTATTTCGTGAGTCAAATCAATTTGGTGTTGATTTTTGTAATAAAGACTAACAAACAAATATAAAATTGATAAGTAAATCATTTATATTGTGAATTTATTTCACAAATATATTTTACTAATCTGTTTCTTTATTTGAATATCAACTAAGAATTTATCGGTTTTTTTTCATTAATTGATTTTTTTTGGACGGAAAGATGTTAATGAAAATTGAATGATGTGAATAAAAATAGGTAAGATGAAAATCTATTAAAGAGATGGATTGAAGTAAAGGTGTTTGAGAAACCTTAGAATACAATTTATAAAGAATGTAAATGCAAGAAAATAAATTACTAAAAATAAAACATAAACTAGTAAAAAATATTTATGGATCCAAATTTCTACCGTCACCATTTGATTTGTTATTGTCATGTTTTAATGTTTTTATAATGTTTGTGTTGTAAATATAATTTGTCACACTTTTTTAATATAAATAATTTATTTTTATTTTTTCATATTTTTTGATAGTTAAGTCAAAATAAAATAAAGAAAAATTACATAACGAAATAATCATCTAAAAATCGTTCACATTGCATCAGTGACTACTAGATATATACATATTTGCAGCAGTTGGTCTTTCTTAGTATTCCCTGTGACCTTCATGCAACTTTTGATTTTGTCTTTTTCGATAACCTTGAAATGTCCAATTATTCCATGATTGTCTCAATATTATGTATAATCATTTCTCTATATTTTTCTCTTTGATTTCTTATTTTTTTTTAATCTATTTATCTTAGTATTCGAACCCTCTCGATTTGAATACCTTCAGGACATATAAATATAATTTGTAATGTATAGATGCTTATTGAGTTCTTTATATATTTTACACAAACGATCCATTAAATAATTCTGAATGTAAGATATACTTTTTATTGCATAAAGTGTTTAAACAATATCGTATAATCTGTTACTGGTAAAAACGTTAAATGGCATGTTTATTAAACGATCATGATATTTTAATAATTATTTTTAACAATATATTATGTATCATTATTTTATTGATTGGTTTATTTGAAACATATCAATCATAAACTATCACGTATGTTTTATAAAAAAAATTGTTAAAGAGACTTTTTTTTCTTATTAAAATTAAGTAACTTGTATGAAGAGTAGAGCTACCCATCTACTTATAGAATATGACTTTCAAATCGTTAAATAATGTCTAACAAAAATATAGAAGAAGAAAACTGCTTCTGTAAAGTAGAAAATTAAAACAATATAAAAAGATTAGAATGTCCATATCTTTAATAAAATAAACGGATATAGCTTTAAAGAAACTAGAGACAAAGACAGTGATAATTCATTATTGACATATAGTGGACAGGAAAGAAAGAAAAAGTCATATAAAAACTTGACTTGATAAATCTAATCCAATTCAAAGGCCCACAACAAGTCGTGATAATTAGACCTGTAATTTCAATATCATCTATTCTAACCCTATTCAAAATTGAGACTATGATATTTTAATAATATTTTTAACAAATTTTTGACAATAGATTATGTGTAATTATTTTATTGGTTTGTATATTTGAAACGGACCAATCACAAAGTATCACATAAGTTGTTGTAAAAAAATTGTCAAAAAAAATTGTTAAAAAAATATTTTCCTTAAAATTAAAATTAAGCATTTTATTTTTGGTCCATTTAAC
This sequence comes from Vigna umbellata, assembly GCF_018835915.1. Next base: position 67,963 of record NW_025912595.1, read on the forward strand.
AGGAGATTTTTCTGAAACTCTATGTGCTAAAGTTTATAAGAAGTATAATGAGGTTAGGTTAGGATGGGACTAACCCTTAATTCTGAAACTCCTTTATCTCACTCTTACCCATGGGGTTAATTGCACAAGTCACACACATAGCACATTCCTTTCTATCTCGCCGCCTCGCTCTTCTGCCTAGCCCACATCGCCTCATTCGTTGCCATCACTCGACGCTTTGGTATCATGTCGTCGAAGGCCTGCCGCGCTTCTTTGTTGTCTACAAGGCATTTGTCGAAAACCTGGAACATCTCTTTGAGCTTCGCACTAGTTTTGAAAGGGTTGTGATGGGTTTCGATTTGAATTCTCTCCCCAATTGTTTTGGGGTTTTAGGGCTGGCTAGGTTCAAAATTGATGATTCGTTATTGCGTGAAAAGTGATGCTTGATGGTTCAAGCGTTGGTGGATTCTGAAGAGAGGTTCTTGGATGTCTCAGTTGGATGGCCAAGTGCCATGAATCCTGAAACCATTTCTAATAACAAGAACATACATTAAAAATATTCGTTATACCATCAGAAACATCAAATTTTAAGTCGTATACCCCCCCCTTACGACTTCAGTGTTTCATAACGAGAATCAGCACTGTTTTCGTTAAATTTTTTCAATGCTCTACTCGGGTAGGACTGCATCTCTACCTTCATTATTTGTACTCTCTTTACTGTTATTCCAAAAAATTTGCTCAGTTTAATGCATTCTCGTTCAATGCATTCTCTTTATATAAGAAAGCTTCGTTACCATAAAAAATACTTGTGCTCAATCAAAAGTTGTTACCAAATTCCTATTGCACAGCTCTCCAATTATGTTTCCCCACTCACAACCACTACCTACTAATGGCATACTGGAACTTTGGAGCATCTTCATCGTAACAAATCATCAACGAAAAAATGTTGATATTAAATAATGTCCACGAATTTAGCAACAATGATGAGTTGGGTAGCATATTTCACGATGAACAAAATGATAATCATCAATTGATACAGTAATCTCAACATGTTTCGCCAGAACTACATGAATGTATATAATTCATATCAAAGGAGAAAATAGTTTCTACAATCAAGTAATATCACATCGATATAAATTCAACGTTGTTGAATCGAAGCCTAACATATAAGTACCCCGATGTCTAGATTATCACAACGACTATCAATGGCGTTTGTGGGTAGGCTATTGGAAAGTCCATCAACAATGGGAAGTCAAGAACAGCGAGAGACCTCATACCTGTTTTTCAACCAAACTCTCTCAAGATCGCACAAATTTTGACAGTAATCACATTGCCTCCATCGTGTCCAATTTTATGAGGACAAACCCCTTCATTCCCATCAGAAGTTTGACTGTATAAATTAAAAATCGTTTCAGATATTCTATGTCATACAGAAGAACTTAGATAGCAAAACAAAAGGTCGTTACAATGGAATTTGGTGACTGGGGAGAATCTTATAATCATCTTCCCAAGTGGTTACAAGCTGTCAAAGATGTAAATCTAGGTACAATTATCTCCCGTTGATGTTGATGGAGTATCAAACACCTCATGTTATATTATGGAAAGAGTGTTTTGGTCGTTCGGTCCATGCATAGAAGGGTTCAAATATTGTAAACTCATTCTCCAAGTAGATGGAACCTTTCTAACGGGTAAATATCATGAAACTTTGCTCACTAAAATTGCTTAGGATGACAATAAAAATCTTTTTCCATTGTCATTTGGTATTATTGAAGGTGAGACAAAGGAGGCATTGATATGGTTTTTGTAATTACTTTGAGAACATGTTACCCCTCAACAAAATCTTTGCATCACCACTAATAGAGGGAAGGGTATCTTATCAACCTTAAGATGAAAAGAAGTTGGTTGGGAAGATGATGATATAAACTCTATTTATTGCATATGTCATCTAGCCTCCAACTTCAATAATAAATTCAAAAATTAGGAACTCAGGCGACAATTCATAAACTTGGGTACTAATTAACTAACTTTTACTACCAAATTACTTTTTAAATTTCATACACTAAAGTCTTATAATTTAAATTTTATTATGTTCTTACAGCTTACGAGGTGAAGCAACTCATTCTGACAGCAAAACTTGCCATAATGAGAGACCAATTTCCCCAACAAGTAGCTTGGATAAATAAAATTCCATTAAAGAAATAGTCTCAGGCTTTTGATGCAAGCAGAAGATATGGACATATGATCACAAATCTTGTTAAGTGCATGGACTCTATGCTAAAAGGAACACGTTCATTACCAATTTGTGCTATAATAAAAACAAAATTTGAGAGGACACAATCATGGTTTATTGAACGAGGCCTAAAAGCACAATACATGTTACAAGCAGATCACCAATATCCAGAAGAAATTATTGACATTATTTGGAAAAATCAATAACACACTACAAGAAATGCGTTAATTACCGAAGGATTATTACCGAAGGCCTTTATGTCGTCGGTAAATAACGTTTTCCGAAGGCTTGTGAGCCGCCGGTAATGTGTTCGATTAATTAGGGCCAAAAATATGATATTCCCTTTCTCTAATTCATTTCGCACCAAAGTATTAATCTTCGTCTCCTTTCTAAGCTGGCCACGAAAACCCCCTTCCCCCTTTGCTCGAAACCCTTCGCCCACAAAACCCTTGTCCTTTGCATCAATCCTAAGCACGAAACCTTGGAGGAGTGATTTGCAGTCATCCCTGTCCCAGCTGCCAGTGTGGTTTTGGGCTGTATATCGCAACGTGGTGGGTTGGGAGGCTCTATTGGAGTTCAATCATGAAGAGAGGGTTAGAAATAGACTAATGCAAGTGATTGTAGAAACTAAAGAGTAGAGTAAAGAAAGGAGCGAGTGCAAGCTAGGAAGCATTTCGGGTTGAGTGCGAGACGGGTGAGGTTACAGAGTTTGGAGGAAACATTTTGCGATCTTAATAGCAGTTAAGTATCTAAAAATAAACTTTTATTCTCTTATTAAATAGTCCAAACAAATTAACAAATAGCTTTAACCCCATTACCTAAATATGATACATTCATGCATCGGTATTTAACAGTCTACATATAACTAGTCCCCAAAACACATGCTCATGGACCATTATTACAAAAACTTCTATGCATCTTTATTTCCTAAATATCCCTTGCAACTACAACATTTGCACTACTTGGTTACATTCAATCTTATCAGTCACAATAACTAAGAGTATAACTAAATTCAATAATCACCAGCCATCATACAATATTCTAAACTCAAAAGATACAAATTTTTTTTAGTTTCGTCCAACTCAAACCAGATTTCATCCATTACGTTTAATCCAAACAAGGAATTAATAGCTCTCCATACCTGGAAAATGTTGTTCGCCCTCTCC